>JAFVLL020043227.1:0-52942 GCA_021397915.2 Tor tambroides
TAATGATGTGTACTACGGCAACCGTAAAGGGAATAAATACGATATATACGAGAAAAATATATTTCAGTGCTTTCAGGGAGCCGTTATTAATATGCAAGACATTGAAATCACTTATGAATACGCGTTTGCTTTTTACTTTCACTTTTGAGATTCGCGATCACACGCAGCCTAATCTACTACGGAGCGGCACTACTTACCACACATTTCACCAGATTAGATGTTTGTCAGTGGTGCTCAGGATCTGCAAATCATTCGACATCGTCCTATAGGTCATCTCTCCTTACCTCTCTCTGTTTATGTGGTAAGTGAAATTTTATGTACTGTAATGTAACAGGCTACTGCTAGCAAGCGGCTAACCATGTCCCTTTTGTGGCTCCGTACAACGCATTATTCATTTTCCGTGCCTTTCCGAATACAGATTCGCTATTCGGGCACAACCCTATCTCTCACTATGATATATTATTACTAAATCTTGGATTCAATCTTTGTGTCAACTTGTTTTCCTTCGATTAACACAGGTTTTGTATTTATTTTTGAAACTGACTGATCAAAGGCCTCATTGATCTGTGATTATGCACCTCAGTTTTTGAGTGAGCACTGATGAAATTATCTTTTACTCAAAAACTGAGGAGCTTAAGCTCAGATCAGTGAAGCCTGCGACCAATCAGCTCCAAAAGCAAATACAAAACCTATGTTAAATGAGAGAAAACAAGTTGACAAAAAGACTGAACCCAAGATTGGTGATAATGTGGAATAATGAAAGATTTTTTTAAAAAGGACAGTCATTTTTGTCTGGGAACACCAAATTAGATGAAGAATTTTTAGCACAGCACAAGAGTAAAGAATCGATATTGCTTCAGCAAAATGATAAATCGTTAAAATTGAGAAATCATTAGGTCACACTTTAGTTTGAGGACCAGTTCTCACTATGAACTATTAACTATGAATTTTGCCTCAAACTCCCAATTTGCTGCTTATTAATAATCAGTAATGTAGTTGTTCAGTTCAGGTATGGGGTGGATTAAGGGAACTAAAATATGCTCATGCAGAATAAAGCATTAAGTGCTTTATACAGTAAGTACTAATAAACAGCCTAGTAATATGCATACTAATAAACAACTAGTTAAAGTGATAGTTCACCCAAAAATGAAAATCCTGTCATTAATTACTCACTCTCATGTCATTACAAACCCTTAAGACCTTTGTTCATCTTCGGAACGCAAATTAAGATATTTTTGATGAAATCCAAGAGCTCTCTAACCCTCCATAGACAGCAATGTAATTACCACAATCAAGGCACAGAAACGTAGTAAGGGTGAATAAAGTTGTTATTTTTGTTTTCTTTGCGCACAAAAAGTATTCTCGTAGCTTCATAAAATTACGGTTGAACCACTGTTGTCACATGGACTATTTTACCGATGTCCTTACTACGTTTCTGTGCCTTGATCGTGGTAATTACATTGCTGTCAATGAAAGGACAGAGAGCTCTCGGATTTCATCAAAAATATCTTAATTTGTGTTCCAAAGACGAACGAAGGTCTTATGGGTTTGGAACAAAATGAGGGTGAGTAATTAGTGACAGAATTTTCATTTTTGGGTGAACTATCCCTTTAATAGTGAGAACTGGCCTCTAAACTAAAGTGGTACCAATCATTACTCAACACAGCCCTACTCTAGTATGTCCAGGAATGGCAAAAGTCAAAAAACGCACAGAAATTAAGACACTAGAGCAATAGAGGCATTATATAATTGAGCTGAAGAATAATGATTTCCAAACAACCTACGGTTTTCCCAGGACACAAAATGCAGCACTTAAATACCCATTTTTGCATCTGGATGAAGGGAAACTGTGTGGTGTGGTTATCTAATGCCCTTGGTGCTTTTGCTATTGCAGAGAATCTATAAATTTGCTGAAGGGTTAGATTACTACGACCACAGGACGATCGGTGGGGAATGTTCGAAAAGAGGCGGAACTCACTTATCTCTGCCAGCTTAGGGTCTACCGCAGAAACCATGACCCATCATCCCTTCAGCCCACAGATAAGACACATGTATCCGATAAATCCCTACCAGCCATGTTCGAGAAAATCCATGCACAGTCATCGAGAAGAGCCCGGGCGACTTTTCCTGAAATGGGAAGCAATTAAAAACTTATGAGGGGTACAAAAAAAAAAAGTTCCAAGAGAGAATGTACTCGAACCACAACAGACGATCACAAACAATCGCATTATTGGAACCATTTCTGGAAACCACATCCTTCTTTCAAAGCGGTATCATTCAGGGGACGAGCGGTCTGACTCATTAGCTCTGCACAAAGGTTTTGCGGTATCATGTCAGAAACGAGAGTCGGGCATGCTGCGGATCTTTTGAATGATCTTTTCAGAAATCTAAAGGGACAAGATGACCGACTTAGAATACAGCTCTTCGCAAGGCCGGCGCGGGACAACAGATTTAACTCAGATGCCTGATTCTGAACCCCTTTATTCATTTGCTAGGTTTATATAGAGTCCAAGGCTCTGTTTCAAAACAAAGTACTGCCTACATAGGCAGCTGTAAGGCAGCATGATTACAAGGCCTTCTAAAATACCTTCTTTGGCTCAGAATCTAATGTTGTATTGCAAGTATTCTTGGTGGAGAAAAAAAAAGAATTACAACTAATGCAATAATGATATGTATAGATAAAAATTCAATCTAATTAAAATGGATAATTTTATTATTGTGTTATGTACTGGATTTCTTATGCTACAATATTAGCATAATTTTGTAGCTTAACACCATGCTAATGTTAAACCAAGGGATCAAGTTAATCAGCGCCTGCTGGTAGATGCTGTACTAAAATAAATAAATTTGAATAAAATAGAATTTATTTTGCAGGTATGTATGCACACATTTATTTATTCATTTATTTTGTGGGTTGTTTTTCAAACAACATAACCAAAAAAGTTTTGGGTCAGTACGTTTTTTTTTTATTATTATTAATTTTATTCAGCAAAGATGCATTAAAGCAATCAAAAAAACAGTCCATTAAAGTGACAGTTAAGACATTTGTAACATCACAAAAGATTTCTATTTCACATAAATACTGTTCTTTTGAACAACTTATCAAAGAATAAATTGTTAAAGTGCCACAGTTTCCTCAAAAATATTACTGTTTTCAATACTGATACTAATCAGAAATATTTCTGAGCAGTAAATCAGCATATACCTGTAAGAATGATTTCTGAAGGATCATGTGACACTGAAGACTGGCGTAATGATGCTGAAAATCCAACTCTGATAACAGCATTAAATTACATTTTACAATATTTTCACACAGAAAAGAGTTATCACTGTAATATCATTTCACAATATTACTATTTTTACTGTATTTTTGATTAAATAAATGCCGCCTTGGTGAGCAGGAGAGACTTAAAAAAAAAATTAAGAATGCTTACACCCCAAACTTTTACGCATTACTGTAAATTGGAAACTTTATATTATATACACTCTTAAAAATAAATGTCCTTTATTGGCATGATGGTTCCATGAAGAACCTTTAACATCCACAGAACCCTTCCAATCCATAAAAGGTTCTTTATACTAAAGAAAAAGTTTCTTCAGATTTTAAAATGTTCTTCACACTAAGAAAAAAGTGGTTCACAAAATTGGTTGTAATATGGAACTGCTGTGAAAACCCCATTTTGCAACCATTATTTTTAGGAGTGTAATACCATTTAAAAACGCTGCCTGATTCCTTTTTGGATAGTTCACCCAAAAATTTAAATTCTGTTATGAGTTTCTTTCTTCTGTTGAGCACAAAAGAAGATATTTTGAAGAATGTTGGTAACCAAACAGTTTTATTATTCCCAATCAGCTGCCTTTGACACCATGGCTCAGGATAGTTGATAGTCAAGCTCTTGCTATTTTCCTGCATTTGGAGAGCGATTAGTCACATAGCAATTAAACCTCAGCATGAGCAAAGACGGCAAATTTCCGGCAGACCCTGCATCACCCGAGCAACAACATTTATGAAGAATGCAACCGGATAGACCTTCCTGCAACAAATAAAGCGTGGGTGCATTTTGTTTCCTTACAGTCATAACTGAGGATATTAAAAGATTAGGTCTGAAATTTGTAAATGTTTACTCATTCACCTTAAAACCCTTAATTGCAACTCAAACTTCTAAATAATATGCTCCTCGTTCCCTCCACATTCTCAGTGATTGTAAAACTCTAATAAACAGTAGAAGATGCAGACCAAATCTGCCTTGTGAGTTTTGGACTCTTCTAATGTGTTTCTGACTGAATAATTTTCAACAGTCATTATTACAAGTTTTCCTCCAATATTCGGTGTCAAAACACAGTGAGAAGCTGTGTGGAGGAAACACTTTTGTCCTTCAGCATAAAATGAAAAACACATTTATCCATCAAGATCTAGCATTTCAGCTCGGAAAGCAGCCGCAGCTGAAGAGGGTATTTGAGGTTTCAGGTAGTTACTATGGTGAAAAACTCAACAACAAAAAAATCCTGTTAAGTGATACTGCAGATGCAAAAGTCATTTGAAAGAAAACCGCTATAATGTACGTCTCCGTCCCAGTCTTTAGGTTTTCAGTAAACACTTGTAATTAAAAAAACAAGAAGGGAATCCAAAACAATCACCAAGTGAACCAAATGTCATGCATCAGATTTCTCCTGGCACACAGTGAAGTCTGTTGAATATCACCGTCAACACGCGCTCATGAACAAGTAAACTTAGCATCTCACAGCCCACTGATTCCCATGCTGCTACACTCTTGGCGTCTCAAACGGCCACTTACGGTGTTGATGTCCTCTGAGCGAGCGCTGCTATTTAGATCGTCCGCAATCTCGCATTTCCGGGCAGGACGGGCGGTCATTCAAAAAGCGGCATTGCTCTTTCAAAAAGCAAAAGACAATGGCATGCGCAAATTATTCAAAATCGCATTTGTAAATGGTGTGCTATTTTCTCCACAAGGACATGTATTCAACTGTCTCAAAACCTGTTTTGTCACAGTGGCATGACAGAAAAGCCTACTGCTACTTACAATACATAATACTTATGAATTAGCATTTAGCCTTTACCACACCATTACATACCACAGGAACAAACTGAGCTGAGTCACCACTTACATAAAGAAGAAAAGTCATCCAAAAAGTACATGACTAATCCTAAAGTTTGGTAAAAGCCATAAAATGGTATAATTTACACTAAAACAATATTCAAGGTGAAAAATTAAGGCATACAGCACGAACATTAGGAAATATATATTCTTTTGACTCAAAAACCACACCAAGTCAAACCTATCAAGCCATCGCGCTAAATTAAAAAGCACATGCTGAAGTCTAGTAGCTAGGGACAACGATTGGTTTATACGCTTATACAGTTATGGACAGCTGATTTATTTATACTGTAACGTAAAACGCTCAAGTTTTCTCTAGAGTCGGGAATGGGTCAGCTTAAACTCACTTCCAGGGAACTGCATTCTTTCAAGCCAAAGAAACACAACAGAGTGGTCTGGTTCAATTTAAAAAGTTCATTCCATGTTTTGGGCAAGAGACAATAACAACAGTCCTGAAATCTGAATCAGGGATACTTCTAAGAGCTGAATATTTCATCATGGGGGCAGTCGTGGCCTAATGGATAGAGAGTCGGACTTGTAACCCGAAGGTCGTGGGTTCGAGTCTCAGGTCCGGCAGGGATTGTAGGTGGGGGGAGTGAATGTCCAGTGCTCTCTCCACCTCAATACCACGACTGAGGTGAGACCCTTGAGCAAGGCACCAAACCCCCAACTGCTCCCCGGGCACCGCAGCATTGGCTGCCCACTGCTCCGAGTGTATGTTCACTACTGTGTGCAGAGCACAAAATTCCGAGTATGGGTCACCATACTTGGCCACACACCACTTCCCTTTACCTTTCTCCCTTTCTCCAGTGAAAAAGTCATCTTGTCTGAATGAGAAGAGAAACATGCACAGATTAAGCACCATTTACAGCTGAAAACAGTCCAAAACAAATATATTTGTGGATTTTGATGCGAGAGGACAACAGGGGATGATTTCTGAGTTATGGACAGAAACGATGGTTTACCATTGAAACTTTTATGGATTTCTTTACTATAAACATACAGCTTTTGGCCTCACAAGATGTTAATGGATGGACTGGAGTGGTGTGGATTACTTGTGGATTATTGTGATGTTTTTATCAGCTGTTTGGACTCTGACGGCATCCATTCACTGCAGAGGATCCATTGGTGAGCAAGTGATGCAATGCTACATTTCTCCAAATCTGTTCCGATGAAGAAACAAACTCATCTACATCTTGGATGGCCTGAGGGTGAGTGGATTTTAATTTCTGGGTGAAGTTACCTGTTTTTGTTTGCAGATAAGTAAATGTTGTACCTGTGAAGACAGAAGATTGCAGTCTATGTGAAGACCTCGTCCTGTTTTCTGTCGCTGAAGCAAAGCAGCCATGATGGCTCCCTGAGTGTATAAACCAGTGGCCAGATCGGTCATAGCGACACCTGGTCGGACTGGCTCTCCATCCTTAAAACAGAAAAAGTTAAATAATCAGAAGATAAAGGATCTATAATAGGATGTAATATTTAAGGGTAAGTGTGCCATTTTTTTCACTGTTAAAAACAAATGGTGTGGGTTTGGGATGGGCATCTGTTTCTTCCGCCAATATTTAACAATTTGTCGATGCTCGACATGACACTTTTAGCACACCAGATCATCGCCCTCACCTCTGGACCAGTGATGTGCATCATACCAGACACCGCAGACGCAATGGAGTCATAACCAGGCTTATGTGACTCGGGGCCCGTCTGTCCATATCCTGAACAAATTAACAGACGTTGTTATTGATTATATGTGTGGATGGTCATCAGATGAAAATGTGCTTACAGCTCACAGTTTCTTGTAATATGAGCATGTCAGATCTACAATCTCCAGCATATTCTGCTTTGCCAGTACAGCTTGATTTGGGCCTGTGTGCGGCTCTTAGAAATCCCTACAGCTGAGCACACACATCCAGAGAGAATGTGGGCAAAGACCCGATTACATTTCTATTATCATCAGAGCAGTCAGATTAATTTGATTCTAGGAACTCCACCATAGTTCTAAGACTTTTGACTCACTGGAGGTAAACATCTATGGATGTGTTTATTTCCTTGGCAGAGGTATGGGCGGCTTAAGGAAAATCTGGCATGCCCTAGTATGAAAACAGCAGTCTACTAGCCAGAGTTTGTGCAAGTATATTTCACAAAGCAGTATCACTTCATAACTTTTTTCCCTCTCTCTTTGCTTTAATTACTTATGTTTGCTAAGGCAACTATCACAACTATTACTGCTCAAAAATTCACTCTAAAAATACTGTACCATTGTTCACAGTACTATGGGACACCTTATATATACCTGAACTACCAAAATCTGCTTTTTGCCTTAAAATGTACTGATAAAAACCATAATAACACAGGGAGCAAAACAGAGTAAAATATACAACAGAAAATGTCATGCAAAACACCCTATGCATCATGCTAACTATTAACAAAAATTAAGACAAAAGAAAATTATTTATACAAAATATAATCATGCGAGATATTTATCATATTTGATATTTTACAGTAATATATTACATATAATGTGATCTTAAGCCATTTACCATTTTTCACTGTACATGTTAAGGTAAATTCCAGTTAACCAGACAGGAATGATACTTTAAATTAAGCAAGCTGTTGAAGAGAGGTGTGAGCTTTCACTTTTCTAAGTGACGACTGTATTTTCACCTGGCAGACAATAAAACGGGACACTTGCATTGAAAGAGGGAACCAAGCCATATCTGGAAATCTTCAGGTGATCACTGTAGAGTTTGATCTTTACTAAAGACCTATAGGAAGCTTCTGTAAAGTCCACAGAATATCAAAGATATGTGGCCCACTAAAGCCCAGCGTACGCTTTGGTTTTTAACGCTAGAGTATGTATAGAGTGTGAAAAAATTTGTAATATTAGATGCCTGTCTATAAATTGGGTTTCCAAGAGAAATGTAGGCTAGATAGCATTGTAAAGACTGAAAAGGATTCAGCCATATACAGTGTAGTTGTGTTTTGAAGTCATACGACAAACATACAGTTTTTATTTTTGTAACAAATTGTAATGACATTTATATCATTTACTGTAGCTAAAATGGTACATTTTGTCTTACCGTCATAACATGCAACTTCAGATGAAATGCCCTTTTATAGCACACTATATTCATAGCATCTCTTTTAATACTGTGATGTTACAACCAATAAGAACCACCACAAAAAGTGGTGCAAAGATATTTGCAACTCAATAAACAAAGAACAAAGTTCCCCTTAATCACTGCTGTAACCACACCAATATTAACACAAGTGTGAGAACAGGAACAACTAGATTTAGAGTCGTCTGTGCAAAAGTTGCAGCAATTATTCTATTGTAAATTCATTGTAAATTAACTCTAGGGTGTCAGAATCCAATAAACACAAGCGCTGTTAAAATATTGTTCTGTTTGACTGAGAATCCTGACCAGCCCGCCACAGCAACAATTCAACCAATGGTGTGATTTTGGGGTGGGGCTATCTTTTTACCTGACCAATGACAGAGGGGGAGAGTGTTTGTAACACTCATTTGAAAACAGTCCTTATTTTGCTATTCTGTTTGCAGAAATGACACATTTCACCTTTAAAGTCAACATTAAATTCACTCTATTTATTTTCTAAATGCATGTCACTGATCTTGTGAAAAATTAATCCATGCATATGTTTAAATAAAAAAAAGCTCATTTTTAATCAAAATATGACCCTGATCTTCCTGTGAAATAAACTTCTTTCTGGTGATGACTTTAGCAGCACTTTCTCTTTTTCATGAATCCATTACACTCGGATGTAAATCACAACAGAGAAGAAAATGTGTCAAAAATGCTTTATTTCATTGCAACTAAGTATCAAATGTAGTTTTTCACCAGGATTAAAAAAAAATAAAATCAGACTCAGATTAGAAACAATTTAAGTGACTGAAAAATAAATAAATAATAATAATAATTCAGACAAACCAAAATAATGGAAATTAGGGACAAAATCCCTTTAAAAATCCCTTACAAACATGCAGCTTTTTACTTTAGAAGATTAAACGATCAATATGAATTAATGTGATGTTTTTATCAGCTGTTTGGACTCATTCTGATGCCACCCATTCACTGGTGAGTAAATGATGTAATGCTAAATTTCTTTAAATCTGTTTAGATGAAGAAACAAACTCATCTACATCTTAAATGACCTGAGGGTGAGTGAATCTTTAGCAAATATTAATTTCTGGTTGAACTGTGTCATCACTTTACCAATAAATTTTGTAACCAAAGATTAAGAAAAAAAATCCTCATAGTAAACAACAAAATCCACACAGGAAAAAAAAAACAGCAAAACTAATTGTTATACTTTGTATTTTAGCTATTATTCAGCAAGATTAGAGAATAAATAACAACTAGTTGTAGTAGTGTAGTATCCATTCATCAGACAGCCCAGGTTTCTCCACTGCCAGCTTTGACACAATGTGAAAAGCATCCAATGCAAAACCTCAGCACATTTGGGTGTGGGGGCCCATCTAATGAAGGACACATGCTGAAAATAACTCACGTTCTCAGACGCCACTTAATCCTCTTTAATTTGCTGTAAAAAAATGAAACCCCAATAATAAAAAGAAACAGGGAGACTTGTCGCTTCCGTGGACGCCGAGCTCCATGGAGACCTCAACCATCTCCAGAGGAGGAACGGGAGCCTGTGGTTCTCGCTCTCTTTACTCATCAGTGTACTAACTGAGCCTGATCATTTCACGTTAACTAGGCCAGACAGCGCGAGTCTCGCCCGAAAACACTCGTTCCATATCTGCATGGACCATGACAGACATGATGTACTCCTGATAAAAACAGTGTGAAATCAAAACCACCTTTTTATACTGGGAACGTGAAAAAAATGGAAGAAATCCTGAAGGGTGTTTTTGTTTTGCTGGCATGCTGAGTGTTGCGTTTACCATTTTGTTAAATATACGATCCTCTTATATACATTATGGCTCAATGGAATGACTGGTTTTGCTTAAATAGAGAAGTAAATAAATGGATAACCTGGCATAAAACAAGAAATCAAAAGTAATCCAATGACTAAACAAGCTTTAGATGAGGTAAACCACTTAAAAAAAAAAGAAAAGAAAAAAAGTGTGTACTAGATGTTCCATTCAAAGCTCATCTGAAAACCAAATGAATTACAACAGTGATCCAAAAACGGAAAGGGTAATATTTCTGACGAAAGGAAGAGTATTTCAAGCATACACTGAGTGCATTTAATACTTGAACCCTGCTGGAAGAAGAAAAACCTTTCATAGTAGAAAACAGACGAAGATTTGGCGCTCTCAGGCCAAGTTGTGGTCATCGTTACACCAGCTATGGCAAATCCCGTGGTTCCTGACAACACTGATGTCAACATCTGATTAATCTCCCATGTGTGGGACCTCTTTTTTTGAAGCACAAGGCGAATTATGTCTCGTATCAAAGATGCTTCTAGTCTGCCAAGTCTGGTTTTAAGCCTCCACGGGGATCTGCACGAGCAATCACATAGTATAGGTTACGCAGTGCCGTTTCCTGATAAAATTGGTCCAAAATAAAAAATGGGTCACTCCCAAATTGCTACTGGACCACAATTTTGTCCCCTCAGGACTGAAGCAATAAACCAAAGGATGTCAATAAATCAACTGACGTCATGCAACTGGAAGTCTGCAGTTTTTTTTTTCCCCATGCCTATGTTAACAGGTTAGCGCATTCACATTGGCAATGCGATCCAGGAGCAGTTAATATGCAGCAGTATATTTTTGCTATGCTGCATGTGCTGAATTAAAGTGACAGCGCATTTTTCGTGGTAAAAATGAACAAGGACTGACACAAAAATGTAGTAATTACACGCATATTAAAACCTGTGTTTCACAGTAAACACATATGACTATTGGCTAGGTTTAAAGCAAGGAAAAAATACATTTTTAGGTAAACAAGGAGGTTGAAAAAAAGTTTTTGTATGAACCATGTAATAAAGATTAAATGCAAAGGAAAAGGTATGAGAGTTGGCTGTTCCTGTCAATGGTACGTTTTAAGTTTTAATATTTTTGTGATAGCCTACTAACTTTCAAAGTAAAAAGTAGGCTATAGTCAAAGTTTAAGTGTTTTGCCATTTGCTTGAGCAACTTAACATAAATCAATAAAGAAGTGCAATGCATTAAATAATATCTATTGCGCAAAACATGAATACTATGAAAGACTACATTAATGTACGGTGTAAAAGAGAATCACAATGCTGAAAAAGCATTTCCAATAATGTTTGGATTTAAAATCAAAATAATGGATAAATGTTGTGTTTGTGGATCATAGAGCACTGCAATCATGTCTCATATGAAAGCACAATGAGCCTGTGTCACTTCTGCAAAAGGATCGTGTGTGAAACGGGCATAACTCAGCAATATATGAATATCTATGTACAAGAGCATCAACAAGGCATTTCAAAAGCTTTTAGCACAGTCCACAAACTGGGTACAAAATATAGACATGAAACTCTTAAGGAATAGAAGGTAGTATATTTAAGCATTAATGAAAAATGAATTGGCTAAACATTCTAATAAAATTAAGCACCAAAAGTGTAATATTTAGCTGTGTCTCACAAAGTGCACTCAACACCTTTATTTAATGAAGAAACACAACAAACTGAGACTAAATCCAGAAGAACTGTGGCAACGCCTACAAGACACTTCAAAGAAACCTACCTGCAAAGCTACAGTACTGTTAAAAGTTTTAGGCACTTGTGTAAAAATGCTGTAAAATGAGGATGCTGTCAAAAATAATGTCATAAATAGATTTTCTTTATCAATTAAATTCTATTAACTAAATTAAATCAACATTTGGTGAGACCATCCTTTGCATATAAAGCAGCTTTTGCCCTAGGTGCACTTGCGCATAGTTTTTCAGGTAGCTTTGCAGGTAGGTCTCTTGAAGCATCTTGGAGACGTTGCCGCAGCTCTTCTGGATTTAGTCTGTCTCAGTTTGTTCTGTTTCCTCATGTCATTCCAGAAAGACTGGATGATGGTGAGATCAGATCTCTGTGTGGAGCAAAAAAAAAAATCTCACTGGATTATTACAATTAATGGCTAAATGAATGTTTGGAAATAGGAGAGAGAGATTAACAATTTATTCAAATTATGTAATTTCCTGTGTGTCACAATGTTATGTGAATTTTATATTCTTTCTTTTTTTTTCTTTTTTTTAAGTAAAGATAAACATTAAACATTACACTTTTGGTGCTTAAAAATAAGTCACTTTTCTAGAGCAAATGATGTTAAAATGATCACTGCTGTATGATTTTAATTGTTACAGTTGAGGAAACCTTGCCGACACGACCTGTAAGGTGGTTGCCATTTTAGATGTTTACCATGTTTCAAAATAGACACTCATCATGCAATGTTAATTTTATGTTAGATAGGATAGTTCCTAATTTCTAATAACTTTTTCAGCTTTTTCACTTGGTCAAGCAGACATAGCTTCAATTTAATAAACATTCTCTAGATACCACAGAAAGACTAAAAATAAAATCCTATCTACCATATCTATTATAGTCAACAGAACAAATTAAGTTTTGGCCAAATGTAATTGAAGGGGAAATGATTACTTTGGTTCAACGGTGCAGCATTAAAGGGCACCTATTATGCCCCATTTTACAAGATGTAATATTGACCTTGGGTGTCCCCAGAATGTGTCTGAAGTTTCAGCCCAAAATACCCCACAGATCATTTATTATAACAGCTGGAAAATGCCATTTCTGGGGTGTGTCTAAAAAAAGAGCTGCTTTAGTGTATGGCTTTAAATGCATATGAGCTGCATATTCCCGCCCCGTCTCCAGAAGAGGGCGTCGTGTGTACGTCTCCCTGCATTGCATATCTACAGCAATAGACAGTCGGTAGAAGCAATATAACAGAGCGAGAGAACCGGTGTTCAGCTATACATATAAGAAGCCAAATGCACTGAAAGTGGGAAGAAACAGCGTGATGTAACAGAGCTCGCGCCGCGCTGACCGATCAATGGACTGAGCCACGCGACTGTGCTACTGAACGGATCTCGCGCTACGAACGGCGCGAACTAATCTCACAAGCACGGCGCTGATCAGTTAAAAATACTTAATGTATGCACACAAATATGGTTGAAACGCTAAGCACTATAATGATAATGAGTCTGGAGTGATACACATATTTAGGTAGATTTTGAGGCGCATTACCCTGAAAAATGAAAGTAATCCACTGGGTCCTCAGCAGCTCAGATGTTGGGAGAAAATGAGGACTCTTATGTCCAAACACAGAGCACTGGGATTGCTTGCGAGACATTATTGACGTTACCCCTTATTTACACTGCACGCATTTGCAGCGCGTTATGGCTCCGACGAGGTTTTGTTCCATCCTCTATGCGGTGCCAACTCACGCCAGGAGCATTTCAGAAGCCAAGCAGGATTTGCGAGACCACATCATTTGCCTGTCCGACATTGTTTTTCTTGATTGTATTTATTTATTTATTCTGTTCTAAGATAGTTAGCTAAATGTTTATGTTTTGTCCGGTTTAATTCTGTTTACTACTCATGCAACTCCTGCAATTAAACTCCATGCCTTGTCCTTTTTGAAATTGTCCTTGTAAAAAAGGATTTTTGGTGTCATATAACAATGTGTGTTTTTCACATGGTTTTTCAGCTTCGAGGATGAAACTGTCGTCATCCATTTCTGGCCTCCTAGCAAGGATATACTGATAGAAAATACCAACGGGAGTCTTATTATTGGCTGCAGACAGGGTGTTTATTTTGAAATTGACAGGATTTTTTGACTTTTATTTTGTATTTGCTGTGCGGCTTGGATGCGGCATCCGTCAAAAATAGATTAGGTGCCTATCTTTTTTCTGGGACGCTTCTGAAACACAAGCATTGACTTGAGTGGCCGCGATCAGCTGCGGTGGCTGCGTCGGAGCCGTAACGCGCCGCAGAGTAAATAAGCTGCTCGAGCGCGGAGAAAATGAAGGACAGCGTAACCGCTGAAGGTGGAAACTATAGCAATGCAGAGCTGTCAATCAACCCTCATGGCCCGGCCCTCCGAAATGTGACGTCACACTGCGGTGAGAATCAAAACGGCTTGTCTAGTGAGACTGACTTGGTTTAAAGGGGATTAAAAAATGAGGAGTGGGTGGATTTTTATTATTGTAGGGTGGTTGTGTTCACACACTGCCAACACACATTGATGTCCAAACAACATGTAAAAGTGGATTTGGAAAATAGGTGCCCTTTAATTTGATCTAATTTGTAAGACTTCTCTGGAGAATTTTCTGGAGAAAGAAAGAAAGAATGAAAGAATGAATGAATGAATGAATGAATATCCACAGGTTTAAGGAAACACAGAAGGCAGAATGATGTCAATCGACTAGAGAGGCTCATCCTAAAAATCCCTGTTAAATAATAAATCAAATAGCTCTTGTTGAAACTAAGCATTCCAGACTGATTTTACACTCAAGAAGAAAGTGAAAAATCCTTTCAGAAGGGGAAAATTAAACGATACAGGATGAGCACAGTAAATCATTCCAATTTAACTGTCCAGCATCCACAATTTAACGAGGTCTTGTGGGTTACGCCTCCAGGTCTTTATAAGCAGTGCAAGACATGGGAATTCGGCTGCGATTTGTGATCTTACAGAGAACAGCAGAAAAAAAAAAATGCAGTCTTTGAGTGCAATTCATTGCTAACCGCAAGAGATGCCACTGCAGTGTTGACACAATGTAACAACTTGCGTGAAATATAAGATCACTGCCAACGTGAGGGTATCGTTTGCTGAACTTATTTGAATGGTTTGAATTGTTTGCGTGCTGATAGATGTTGTAATTTAACTATACTACATGTTTCCATGTAAATAAAAACAGACATTTCTCAGTAGTTCTAAAACAGTATTAAATCCAGATGCAATATGTAGTAAAACATTTTATATCTATATAATCGAAAAAAGTTTGACCAAAACTGGTGACTTTTTGCAAGGTTTCTGACACACAGAGAGTACCCATGTGTACCCGTCTACAGAAATGCTGATTTCCATTTCTTTATCAAGTGTGACTTGACAGGATTTATGGGTGCCTGACACGTGAAACCAATCACCAAAGCAGCCAGCGTGGTGACAGTGCCCATCCGCTTCAGATTAGCGTGGCTACAGAACAATTTTCAAGTAAAGCGTGGCTTCGTTTATGAGTGTGATTTAAAAAAAAAAAAAAAAAATCAGACAGTAAAGTAAATTAGCCTTTTCATAAGGGCCATACAACTGAAAACATTAGGGTTTATGGGTTAAAAGCAGGCCAGATTTAGAATACCATAGGCGTGTCTACAATAGAGAAAACCTGGGTTTTTACATATTTAACTGGAGACATAAACGTAATAAAGAACATGTCAGCTTTTTGTTGCTTCGTTTATACAAACACACCCAGTTTCATTTATGCCATGGACTGCATCATAAATACATCATAAAACGGAAAACACTCGAAAATGTGGAATGACACACATTTTTTCAACAACCAGTGATTCTCAACCAGGGAGCCTCAAGATGACAAACAGTATTTAAATTAAAAAAAAAAAAGTTAAAATAATCTAACTCTAATCTAAATTAAAATGCTAAAAACCATTAAGATGTAACTTAAATCTATTTCTCATATAACACAATAAAAATAATAATTGAAGGTTGTAAAAAATTACCTAATTTATCTAAATTATCTTAATTATCTTAAATAGTACACAAAAAAAACATCTCAACTATCATTTAAATAGGTAAACGTGAATTGTGATACCGTATAATGTGATAATTAACCTTCAAAAGACTGATTTCATTCAAAATATGTCAGAGATGCATGTTCAAAGAAAGTGCTGTTGCACTATGAGAGCGGTTTATGCATTTACGCCAACAGATTGTCATCATAATTAACAGTATATCATAAACAATGTTTACTTTATGGTGTTTATATAGTAATACGTTGTAAATGGTTGTCTTTTATGCTTATTTTATCTCCTCATCTATTTGAATGAGCAGCTGACAATAGTAAAGCATACACATTTCAAAATAAAAGTCCAAGTGTATTTCTGGCTTGTTTATACTTAAAAGTCCTACATTATGCAAAAACATTTTTTCCTTGGTTGTTGCTGGTATTTTGGTTACACAAACTGTATCTGGCATTTAACAGAAACACTAAGAACACTGTTCATCGTGTATTATTTAATTAACACATATTACTGTTCATTACAGTTAAGTAATGAACAGTTTAAATTTATATAATTGTATCAATACAAAATGAATCATGGTTATTAAATATCTAATTTCCAGTATTCAATTTAATATGCCCAATTTCTAATGAAAAAATAAATAAATAAAGATATTTTTCATAACTACAACAGGAATCCTGGAATTAGCTTATATAGAAGAGTCTTTTCAAATTGCAAATATTGTGTTCACCTGTTATAGAGCAACAGATGAGCTGAGGGGCCACTTTACTCAACTCCTCGTACCCAAGTCCCATTTCATTCAGCTTCCCGGGCAAATAATTCTCCACCAGAACATCACAGACTTTGGCAAGCTGACAAAAGAGACAACGCAGTGCATCAGACAAAGTGTTTAAGCCAAAATATAACAAACAACAAATGTTATGCAATGCATCAAAGAATAAAAACACTGAGTGTTGAACTTTTACCTCAGTTACAAGTTTGGTCCCCTTTGGATCTTTAAGATTAACAGCAATGCTCTGCAAGAAAGAATTCACAATTATACTAGCAGAAGTCATGATCTCGTGCGTTTCAAAAGTTGAAAATTGATCAAATGTGAATAACACAATGGAGTATACCTTTTTGTTCCTGTTCACACTCAGAAAATATGCACTCTCTTCACCCACAAACGGAGGGCCCCATGCTCTTGTGTCATCTCCAGAGCCTGTCACACATTCACAACCCAATACAGTTCACTAGAGTTCATCGGTCAGAAAAAATACAGCACTGCAGCCACACGCTGTTTAGATCTAACAAAGAATCATTTTTACAGGAACTGGCAACGTGAAGCGTTTAATATGATAAATGTCATTATAGTGCAGCCATTTAACATGGAAACAGCATTACCTACCTCAAAATATTTGCTCTAGAGGCATGCTTGGTCAAATAACAGTTTAATAGCCTATATATGCAAGCAAACTTAATAAATGGGTAGTATTATTATTATTATTTTAAAGCTTGAAAGCCCTGGTCCTAATCCACTTAGTGAGGAAATAATGGCAGAATTTGCATTTTGGGATGAATCTACATCCCAACATCTTAAACTAAAATTCATGCAATATATGTCATATAAGATGTTTACTATTTACATGAACCTTACCTGGTCGCTCAACTTTGATCACCTCTGCTCCCAAATCTCCCAATATCATAGTAGCAAAAGGTCCAGCCAGAACCCTGCATTGCACACCATGTAGTCATATATTATATTACATATATATATATATATAAGCAAGTGTATTTTTTATACAGTGGTTGAGAAGCATGTTATGACTGCACAGCTCTTACCTTGTCAGATCTAAGACTTTAACGCCATCTAGTGGTCTGATCTGACCTTCACCTGTATTCATGGAGAAATGAGTTTGCATTATTAATAATAAATGAAATAAGTAATTAAATGTATTCTAGAATTCCTCATTGACAAATAAATTAAATTAAATTTAAAAAAAAACACAATGGATAAAAATCTATATTATAACTAAGTAATCCTGGTTTATGCAGCTCAAGAGGACTCATCCCTGGAACAATGTTCAGCTTGATTATACAATTAACAAAAGCTTGAAATCATAACGTTATCTGTCTTGTCAAAGGGCAAACGGGTTAAAAAAAAACTGATCCTTCAAGCATTCAGTTTACAAAAAAAAAAAAAAAAAAAAGAAAAAAGTACAAAACAAAAATACAAAAAAAGGTACAACTGTTTACTATATGTTTGTCTTTTAGTTTTTAAATACACTGATCATATAGGTGTGCATATAAGTACCACAACATTAACAAGCAGGTGTGCAAAGAATTATATTAAAATAAATTGGTGTATATATATAACTTCCACCAAGTAAACACACACGTATGCATACACATATTTACGCCATAAAATAAAGTACATAATCGCAAAATTAATTTAGAGGACTACAACCTTCCTGCACACACTATTGGTATGATCACACAAGCTAGTCATGTGCAGTGGTGGAAAGAGTACTGAAAAAATATACTCAAGTAAAAGTACCATTACCTTCCAAAAAATGCAGTGTGAGTAGAGTAAAAGTACTTGTCCAAAAAACTACTTGAGTAAGAGTAAAAGAGTAGCCTATTTAAAAGTACTCATGAGTATTGAGTAGTGAGTACTGAGCTGTGGATTCTACCCCATCATAAACGCTGTACACTGCAATTTTTTATATTAAATGTTGTACATTCTGTAATTCAAATGATCTTGTTTGTCATAAAGAATGAAGAATATCTATCATCCAGCAGTTTTAATTTTGACTGCCAACTCTTTAAAACACATCAAAATAGCACGGAAACAGTATTCAGTTGAAGAAAAGATGAAAGTTATTCTCAGTACAATCATCTCCATTTAAATAATAAAGTTTGAAAAATAGATTTAAAATCATGTGTAAGGCCACTGAGACTGCTGTTGCTGCACATAAAATATTAATGTTTAGAATAGTGCAAATACAAACATCAGAAACTCATAGTTCAGCATCACACACCATGATATGGGTTAAAATGAGAGCCCATATCTCTCTCCAAAACGGTGCCAGTTTTAGCGTTTTGCAATAAAGAAATAAGCATAACTAAACTTGATAATTTATGTTACAATTTTAACATAAATGCACATTGTTCTAGAAGGATGGCATCATGCCACACCTTTTATACATTTACTCGAATTATGTCAATAAAACAATTTGTAAGGAAAAATGCATTAAATAGCAAAGTATTTCTGGAGAAACTTTTTCAAAAGAAAAAAACAAACGCACGTCTCTTTGCTGAGCTGCGGCGGTCTCAGTGAATCAGCATCCACAACTGAATGGAACAAAAAGTGTTGAACTTGAAAATTGTTTATCCGCGAGTGCACTTGCTAAATGAAGGCGGATTGTATAAAATGGATAAAATAATAATAATAATAATAATGAGCTGCAGTTTTATTACGAGAGAGAGAGAGAGAGAGAGAGAGACAAGGCAGCGCAGATCGCGCGTCTCATAAGTGAGTGGGAACTACCGAACGTGGCACTTGCGGGGAGTTAACACAGGCCGTGTATAGGCAAGCATATATACAAATCATTTAGTAAGCAGAAATCCGAAATTTACCTTAACATATTAGAGGAAGATGCGACTGAATTGATGCTTGAAGAATGCACTTCCAGCAGCCATGATAAACTGCAGTTGGCGGTTAAAGTTTTCTATGCACAATTTGATTTGACGAAAGTCACGAGACCGATTACTATCTCTCTATCCAATCACGTGGATGGATAAAAATAAAATTAAAATAAGCATGTAACGACCACAAACGGAGGAAAATAGCGGAGTAAAAGTACCGATACATCACTTCAAATGTACTCAAGTAAAAGTAAAAGTACACAATTTTTAAACTACTCAAAAAAGTACAATTACTGATAAAAACTACTTAATTACTGTAACGTGAGTATTTGTAATTCGCTACTTCACACCACTGGTCATGTGTCTATGAGCGTAAACTGTTCGGTTAAAATACAGCTGCTACCTTGCAGTTTGGCAGTGAATGGTCGTCTTATATTCACACACTTCGTCTTATTCGGTTGTAGAACTTGTGATGTTCTGCTTAGATAAGATAAAACTCTTATAACAACGCTTCCCGACATGTTGACTTGACGTTTACGTACGCAACGTCTATAAAAGCCCCACCTCCGCGCGTTAATTTCAAATTAAACTTTGACAATAATTCACGAGAAATCTTTAAAATCTTTGCAAATCGGCACTGCGGTTAGTTCGGCACATTTGACGGCAGATAAAGGGGCGTTCGTGACAGAAATCGCTAATAACTGTTGCGGTGAGACACATTATTTAGTCTTACTGCAAGGGGCGCTCGTCGGCCTTAAAACCGAAACCTCATCAAAAAAAAAAAAATTGTCTTGGATTGTGTGTATTTGTTCAAATCTATAAATCCTGGTCATTTTTACCTGAGGTACAAATGAAAATACACTAATCAGTGAAATAAATTGCCGTTTCCTGTAATCACAAACGACTATTCTTTGGTTACTATGTTACAGAGCTGATAAAAGTAACATTTATCACATGAACACGCAGCTCGCGCTTCAGTAACAGATTGATGACTATAATCAAAGAACTAATATTGGCTTCTAAACTCTATAATATAATATAATATAATTTTTAACTTTGATTATAACTTGTTACATAATTGTATTGTTTTGCCTTTTGATTTTTTTGTACTTTTCAGTGTCTCAATATATTTCATTAGTTCCGTTTTAAACACAGTACGATGTTTGGTTTATTTTTTGCCAATTTTTGTTTGTGTATCCTATTAAAAAATATATCTTCACAAGGTAAACTGATTTCACATTAATAGGACCTGTTTATGAAAAAAAGACATATATCAGAACCTTGTTTACATCAAAATTACATGTCAAAAAAAAATCCAGACGTTTCGATAATCAGTCATGGGTGATATTTTACATTTTATCTTTAAAGCACAAATATTTCTGTATCCACTTATTCTTATATGTGCAGTTAGCAGTATTGAAATCAAATACATTTAGACCTCCTTCTTCAACTGGAACGAATGGAGTAGTCTTTTTTAAATAGTGCGGCCTATTGATCTATGTTGACTTAAATAATCTATATTGACTTAAAGTGGAACATAACATCAATTGTTAATTAATGTGAGTTGTCCTTAATAAATAAATAAATAAATACACAGTTTATATTTTATCTATTTTTATTACACATACATTCTTACAAAATATGTACAAACACATATGAAACATTTACAAAAATCTAAAAACATTGCTTTTACTATTTGAATATGAGAAAAAAAATAAAAATACTCGTCCCAGATAAAATACACATTGTTGATTTCCACACACAGTTTTGTGTGTGTGTGTGTGTGTGTGTGTGTGTACCTGTTTTTATATCCCGGTGGGGACTTAAACCTGAATACACACAGACTCATTGGGACTTGTGTCATGGTGGGGACCTAAATCGAGGTCCCCACGGGTAAACAAGCTTATAAATCACACAGAATGAAGTTTTTTGAAAATCTAAAAATGCAGAAAGTTTCCTGTAAGGGGTAGGTTTAGGTGTAGAGCAATAGAATATACGGTCTGTACAGTAGAAAAACCATTACGCCTATGGAGAGTCCCCACAAGGATAGCAAACCAGACAGTGTGTGTGTGTGTGTGTGTGTGTGTGTGTGTGTGTGTGTGTGTGTGTGTGTGTCTGTGCGTGTGGCGGTGGCTCACACAAATCTACATTGTCCTGCTGAACAAACAGACATAATCAAGCAATGCTGAGCAGGTTTATCTTTCTCATATCTTTCTATATATCTATATCTTTCTCATATCTTTCTATGTATCTATATCTTTCTCATATCTTTTGAAATGTTATAGGATTTCGCATAGATGACCCAGATGACACAGTAGCTTAAGTGAAGGCATAAAAGTAAATTTTTGGAATAAATCTAAAAATGAGTAAAAATGAGAGATGGAAAGGACTTACTGAAGCCTTCTGCTCCTCTCGGTCAAAATCATCATGGGTTGAAGAACCGGAAAAAAAAAAAACTGGTACCACTTTATTTTAATGATCATTTTTGAACATTCTGTTGACAATAATCAACGTTGCACCTACATGTATACTACCTCTCATTAGAGTATTAGAATGTCTGCTTAATATCTGCTAACTCTTTATTGTGATGGTCTCCCAACAGACATTGACTATAAGTAACTTTGCAAGCACATGTCAACTTATTCTAACCCTAACTACTAATACTCTACTAGCACTCTGACGAGAGTCAGTAGACATGTAGATGCAATGTTACCTTACTTATAGTCAACAGAATATGTTAAAAGGGCCATCAAAATAAAGAAACAACATTGGCCTTAATAAACAACCTTTTCAACAGGCCTTGTTGCATATATAATAACACTTAACCAAAATTTTTAAATTATTATTTGTTTGCATTTTCATTATTTGACCGTGTAAGCTAAAGTTTTCCCTTCACTGTGTTGCCCACTGGTGTAGTTTTGCTGGTATATTTCTTAATATATCCCATTATATCACATAAAAAATGTAAAAGAGGTTTATAATTTTCAAACTTTTCAAGAAACCTACAAGGTACAAAATGATGTGATGTGCCCACGTTTTACTAACGTAAAAGATTATTTACAGTCAGTCAGCCTGTCATATACATATACATATATAACTGGCATAGGGGATCAGATATAATATAGAATTATAGATATTTATTCTAGATATTTATGATATAAATAAGAAATAAATATCTAGAATTATTTAATATAGTAAGCATTTATGAATAAAAATGAAAGCACAACATAACTCTAACCAGTAGGTGGCATGAGACACCAATCAGCTCATATCTACATTCTATTCTATTCTATTCTATTCTATTCTATTCTAGTGATGTCTCAATATTGGTCTCACTATCAGTTGAAATTGCTGTACATATACTCTGTTTATTCACTGACAAACAGTCCTAATATAATTCTATTATCAGTTATCATCAGTCATTAGTATTTCAATTCCGACTTTTTGTTAACAATTTGTTAACATGAGCTGATGCATTATGTGCCATGATGAATATCAAAATATAGAATATATTTAATATGGAATATACAAATGTATGGCTAAATATATTTATAGTATATACAAACATACAAAACGCATTTATGAAACAACATCTAAAAATATACACACTTTCACATTTACATTCATATAAATTGCAATCTAAAATATTGGAAATCTGTTAACTACACAAGTGTAGTTACATCTATGAAGCCACGCTCCAAATATCACGAACCAATCGTGGCCGTGTCCGCAGAGCCCTTTCTGGTCACGTGACTGGCAGCAGTATTTATGGAGAAGGTCCGCGCTGGTATAAATGAACTCAAGACGTGATACAGAGTCTCCTTTATTGAAGTGGCACTGCTGTTCTAAGGGAGTCCGAGCTACAAAGTGGCTTTGGCAAATTACGAGCATGGCAGGTATGTGACAATGCAATTTTCAATTAAATTAAACAGAGCTGTCGAAGTGTAGGGGTTGGATCATCTCATACTGCAAAACTTTATACGATTTTATTTGCATGCTATGTTGAGCTGTATGCATATGTAACTAATAAGGCTTTAAGGGATGTAGATGTTCACTGCATTGCTCGTATTTATATTTCTGTAGCACTATGGATGTAATGCTGACTTATACTGGCATGATTACTCAAAAGTTAAATATGACTGTTTTATAATCCTAATATTTCTGACAAGATTTGTGAAAGAATTGTTCAGTTGAAGAATCGGTTGAAACGGTTCACAAAACAGGTCCGAGCTATTCGTTGACTGGTTCTCGAGTCAACTCAACAACAGTTCACCAACAAAGAATCGTCTGTTTTGAACGGTTTTATCCGACAATTAATGAGCCGAGGACTCTTTACATGCTTGGTTTAAAAAAAATAGCATTTCATTAAAACATCAAACACTTTTTCAGCTGAGAGATAGGCTATACGAGTTTATTTAATGAACTGAATCATGGCTACAAACTGAACTCGAACATTTGCAACAAAAATAAAAAAATTATTGAAGAAAACCGTAACATTATAGCTTTACTGGAATATTTTAGAGAATATGCCACGCGGTAATGTAAGGAACACGTCGTGAGGTAAAAGAATCACAGAATCAGTTTTGAACCGATTCTTTTAAACGTATTGTTCAAAAGAACCGATTCTTGGAATCAAATAAAAATGATTAATGCTTTCAAAGGATAAATACGTCTATGATGGTGACTTACATAGGCACAACTTATAATTATCTATTTGCACATTCAGCCTTCTAAGTTTCATAACTTTTATGTTTATGTTATGACATTATTATGAGGGGAAACGGGTATCACTGACTTCCATTAAGGCTTAAACTTGATTTTGGGGGAAATCCATTTTGTTGCCATCTGTTGTGCCTTAGCATAATAATGTGAAATCCCCTTCATTAGACCTTATCTGTCAGTCAGTGTTATGTCAATGTTCATTTCTTTAACAGAACAGGCATTTGTCACTTTGGCCACAAATGATAGCTATGCAAGAGGAGCTATGGTGCTTGGAAAATCCCTTAGGAACCACAAGACTTCAAAAAAGCTAGCGGTGCTCATTGGACCACATGTGTCTGATCAGTCAAGGTACAACCTATTTCATTCAGCCAGCACACAGCATTGCAAACCTGACTTCTGTGGAAAACAAAATGAGATGTTTCTGAATGTCTTCAGGACAGTTCTTCATAAGATCTTTGATGAAGTCAGGCTAGTGGATGTGTTGGACAGTGGGGACACAGCACATTTGGCCATGATGAAGAGACCTGATCTGGGTGTCACTTTCACCAAGCTGCACTGCTGGAATCTCACACACTACTCCAAGTGTGTGTTTATGGATGCAGACACACTGGTGAGTTCACATCATGACTTCAAACCAGCTGGTTAGCAGAGTTCAAGTTGTGCCTTGTCAAAACATGCATGAAATATTTACAATGTGGTGCATGTCATTTGAATTACATTGTGCACCATTAACTCAGTGTGTGAATGTACGCCTCTGCGTTACATTTAACTTGTTTAATTTGCAAAGCAGTGTAGGCATCTGTGAATGCCTTTAATTTAAAATGCATTTTTTTACACAAAGGAGACATTTATCTGATCGAAAATAGAGTAAAAACAGTAATATTGGGAAATATGACTACAATTTAAAATAAATGTTCTATATTCATATGTAAATGTAAATTAAAATGTAAAATGTATTTTTTTCCTGTGAATGCTGTGATGGCAAAGCTGAGTTATTATCAATTTTGGAAAAAAAAATTGATTCAAAAATTTTCTGAATATTTGAGAAATTGAAAGTAAAAAAAAAAAAGCATTTATTTAAAATAAGAAAACTTTTGTAACATTAGAACTATTTTTACTGTCACTTTTCAGCAATTCAGCATCCTTGCTGAATTTTTTTTTTTTTTTTTTTTTGTAAAAAAAAAAAAGATTGGATAATCATCAGTGCAATGCATTTTGAAGTAAAGTATGTTTGTTTGTTTTTTAATTTACTTATTTTCTTATGTGCACTAATGAATTGTACATAACACGACCACAAAAATTATTTAGAAAATACATTAAAATATTTTAAAAATAAATAATTAAAAATATTTTTTAAGAATTCAACACAATTGGGTCAGTTTTATGTTGACAGTTCTATTGAGAAGTTTCACTCTTTTCTGTTGGTTGTAGGTGGTATCAAACATAGATGAGCTGTTTGACAGAGAGGAGCTGTCTGCAGCTCCAGATCCCGGCTGGCCTGACTGTTTTAATTCTGGTGTGTTTGTGTTTCGCCCGTCCAACGAAACCTACGGCAAACTTCTGCAGTATTGCACAGAGCATGGCAGCTTTGACGGTATGTAAAACACCACTATCATTCAGTTTTAGATGTGCCAGAGCTCTGAATTTCAGCTGAAGCAAATGGCTTTTAGGGCATTGACAGTTTTAAGGATTTTAAAAGAATATTCCAGGTCTGTAAGTGCTGTCAAGGCAGTTCACACCAAGAACGATAACTATAGCGATGACTATAATGATAACTATGTTAGCGTCCACACCAATGAACAATAACATTTTTGAGAGGGCACTGCGGTTTTGTCATCTACCATTTTAAAAGCTCAAGCTTTGGGTGGATTCTGATTGGCTGTCAATGTTTTTGTTAATCATTTCGACAAAAATGTTTTGAAATTGATTCCAATGGTGTCGTTCCTCTGTGCTGTTACTGTTACAGCCATATGGACTATTCTCATAGAATTAAAATGATTATTAAAACTTTATAGTTTTAGCTATCATTATAGTTTTTGTCCTTACCTTAAGTGATTTTTTGCTAACTAAAGGACAAGTTATTTACTAAATATTAAAAAGGAGAATTTCTGAAGAATGTTTTCCGCTGCTCATTTCCACACAACAAAAGCAAAATATAGAGATACTTGGAGCTTTATAGTTTCAAAATGACAAAAAGGCACCACAGAAGTAGTTCATGTGACATATGCATTATATTCTGAATCTTTTGAAGCCATACAATAGTTTGTGTCACTAAATCTTTTTATCCATGGCAGTGTTAATTTTGGCAGGCATTTTTGATTTAGTCTTAGTCTTTATCTTGAGACGAAAATGCTTAATAGTCTTAGTCACATTTTAGTCATTTGAGTCTTTCATAGTTTTAGTCTAGTTTTAGTCGACGAAAAGTCATTGCATTTTCGTCAACTTTTAGTCATTACTTTTAGTCAAACTGCAGTTACCAACATTTATTTTGGTAGCTATTTTATATGTAGTCTTCAAACAAAAATAGTCATTAATTCTTCTCTCTTTAGACCAAATCAATTAAGTTTATGAGAAATTTGAATCAAGGATTGAATTTGGAAAAACTGAAATAAATTTTGTATATGTATTATAGATATGTATTTAATTGGGAATGCTGTCCCTTTAAGACGCAAGGCGTAATACTGACACCACATTCAGATTTCACCCACCTGTTTACGTTCACTTAAGCCATAACCGACTGTATTTACGTGAGATACTCTACACCATAGACATTTGGACTGCTGTGTGTGTATTTGATCGCGCGCTGTATGAGAACTGAAGAAGTGGAGAGAGAGAGCACTTCTATCAGCGCGATTCCGCCTGTCCCACCTTCACTAACTTTAAGTTAATCAACAACGAATCCAGACTCCCCGGGATAAACGGGACGTCTGGTCATCCTATCCCTAACCCTTCAGGTGCTGAGGCCATTGTTTCAGATCGTTAGTTCGTGTTTGGTAGCCTATCTGTCCGCTGCGGCTGCCATACTGAGACTAGATATGCGAACGCCCTTCATCTGATTGTAATCCAATGACAGAGACGCACATTTTGAAAGACAAGACAGTTAACTTAGCCTATAGGATGTATTTTGAATGTCCCGTAGTCCTCAAATAACATTTTAGTCCCGTCTCGTCTTGTTAACGAAGACACTGCATAAATTTCGTCATAGTTTTTATCATCAGATATTATTTTTAGCTCGTCAACGTCTCGTTTTAGTCACAGAAAAAAGGTTCGTTGACGAATATTTTTCGTCGTCGTCTTCGTTGACGAAATTAACACTGATCCATGGAAAATTTTAGAGAAAAAAAAAACGTAAAAAATGTAAAAATAAATAAAAATTAAAATAAATAAATAAAAGCAAAAAAAAAAAAAATTCTGTCAATAAATAGATAAATAAATGTATAATAGCAATTAGATTAAAATAAATAATGCATCTACTGTATGTAAAAATGTGTGTGTGCATATATATATATATATATATAAGGTAAATTAGAAATAGAAAAATAAATGAATAATAAAACAAAAATTATAAATTAAAAATGTACCTTTTTATTATATATATATATATATATTATATATTAATTAGAAATATAAAGATAAATGAATAATAAAAATGAGATTACAATAAATAAATACATTTTATTCAAATAAATACAAATTAGAAATTGATTAAAATAAAATAAATAAAAATAGATTAAAACAAATAATACATATGATAGTACAGTACTGTAGTGGCTAAAAAACTAAACAGTTTCCAAATAATATTTTATACATATTTACATTTTTTAAATATTTAATATTAATATAAGATAAATAAATACTATTTTATAAGTTAGTCTGTGGCATCTAAAAGGTTGAAAAACCCTTATAGACCACTTTTAATGGTACTCTTTTTCTTTTTTTTAATCTTTTTAGAGCTTAGACATAGTCACTATCTATTTACAGCACTCTTCTAATCCTAAATTCTAGATAGTAGATAGTTTGCTCTAGATAGTAATTTAACATTTGTTTATACAGCTTTTAAATCTCCCCATGTTTATCTCTCTGGTGATCCGGGGTGCTTATCAAGTACCTCGTCTGGAATCAAGGCTAATCGTGGCTAAATAACCCATCAGAGTTATTTTAGCTAATGTTTCTGAATGGATGCATCCTCCTGCATCAGCCCTTATCATTCCACCTCTCCATTCCAGCTGAAACATCTCTGCATTTCCCCACACGCCCAGCAATTTGACGTGTGCTCATCTTACGCATGCTGTCAGCGTAATTAAGTCGCCCTTCCCTGTTTGCATCACAAAATTACCTCAAGTGAAAATGCCCAACAGAGCCTCTCGAGTATTGCCCAACACAGCTGGTTCGTAAGCCCAGCGAGAGGAATTTGGCACGGGCGTCCTCAGCAAACAAAAGCCCTTTCAAGGCAACCCTGTTTTTCCTTTTCTTTAGGAGCCAAGGGCCATTTTTCTACAGCCACCTCTTGGCGTAGTTGCTTGTTATGCAACTTTTATGGGTTTTAGTAATTTGCTAAAATAGCTAACAGGCTAACAGCTTTCTTGTTTTCCAGTTGATAAAATGCAGGACAAATAATTGTTTGCATATCTCAGCGTGTGAGTGACTTGCAGATTTATGATGTATTAGTGTACATTTTTGGACTTGTTTTCAGCTCGACGACACAGTGGACCCATTCTTATGAGTCTGGCTGTGAGTTTGAGCGTGACGGTCGAGGAACCAATGGGATTGCTGCGTTGTGAGGGTGGGCTCTGCTTACATTATGGAGATTGGCGCCTTTTCAAAAGCCTGTTTATTATGCTTTTGTTATTCCACAGAATCCAGTGGCTCTTTTGGACTGTCATAATTGCAGGCTGCATAAATGCTACACAATCTTGTCCGCCTGAATTTTTGGTCTATTTTTGTCTTTGGTAGGTTTGAAGTGACCGGTGACTGTCCTCTGACACATCAGTGTTCATTTGTAATGATTGCTTTATTTTTAGCTGAGCTAGTTTGTTTGTGGTCATAACAGTGAAAGCTTGAACTCTTCTTGACTGTTGCCATGATGTCTTGTGGTATTCTCTGCTTAATGAAGCTTTGAGCTTAGGAGAGAAGAACATGAGAAACTAAATAAAAATTTCAAAGCACAGTCTGAATGGTGGTTTTCTGTGCAAATCATGCCACCATGATGCTGGGGTCTTTGGCATATGAGGTTGCTAGGGTGTTCTGTGTGTTTGTTAAGGTGATGTTAGGGTGTTCTGGGTGATTATACAGTAAGTGTGTTGCTGCATGGTTGGTATGGTGTTCTGTGTGGTTGTTATAGTGTTGTTAGTGTGTTCTAGGTGGTTGCTATGGTGTTGTTAGGGTGTTTTGGGTAGTTGTACAGTAAGTGTGTTACTGCATGTTTGGTAGGATGTTCTGGGTGGTTATTATGGAGTTGTTAGGGTGTTCTGGGTGACTATACAGAAAGTGTGTTGCTATGTGGTTGGTAACATGTTCTGTGTGGTTGCCATAGCATTGTTAGCGTGTTCTGGGTGGTTGTTATGCCATTTTTAGGGTGTTCAACTACCCAAGTTATACAGTAAGTGTGTTGCTGCATGGTTGGTAGGGCATTCTGTGTGGTTGCTATGGCATTGTTAGAGTGTTCTGGGTGACTATACAGACAGTGTGTTGCTGTGTGGTTGTTAGAGTGTTCTGTGTGGTTGCTATAGCATTTTTTAGGTGTTCTGGGTGTTTTAGATGCTGTAGTTTTAAGGGTGTTGCTAGGGGATTGGTAGGGTGTACTAGACAATTGCAAGGTGGTTACTAGGGTGTTCTGGATGTTGTTATGGTGTTGTAGATACTGTAGTTGTAAGGGTGTTTCTATGTGGTTGCTACAGTATTGCTAGGGTAATGTGGATGGTTGTAAGGTAGTTGCTAAGGTTTGTAGGTTAGTTATAAGAGTGTTGCTAGATAATTTGGCTAGGTGATTGTTAGGGTGTTCTAGATAACTCTAAGGCCAATGCTAACTGGTTTCTATGGTGTTGCTAGGGTGTTCTGGTTGCTTGCAAGGTCATTTCTAAGTGATTGCAAGAATGTCTTGGATAATTGCTTGGATTGTCTAGGTAGCTGAAAGGGCATTGCAAGGGTGTTTCTAGGTGATTGCTAAGGTGTTCTAGATAGTTGTAATGGTATTGTTAGGTGGTTGCTAGGATGTGCTAGATGGTTGTAAATGTGTTGCTAGGGCATTCTAGGTACTTGCTATGGCATTGCTATATGGCAACACTAAGGTGTTGTGGTTGATAGGGTATTCTAGATAGTTCTAAGGGCATTGCTATGTTTCTAAGGTGTTATTAGGTGGTTGGTGGGATGTTTCTAGAAAATAGTTTGGGTGGTCTGTGTGTTGGGATGGTTGTAAGGGTGTTCTAGATGGTTGCTAGGGTGTTCTAGTTGGTTGCTAGGGTGATCTAGATGGTTGTAAAGGTGTTCTAGATGGTTGTAAGGGTGGTCTAGTTGGTTGCTAGCGTATTCTAGTTGGTTGATAGGGTGTTCTAGATGGTTATAAAGGTGTTCTAGTTGGTTGCTAAGGTGTTCAGGGTGATTAGATGTAATTTGTACAGTTAAGTCATGCTCACGTTTTTTTTTTTTAAAATGACATAGCAAAGGACCTTTTTCTGGACTCTAAACTAAAAAACAAAACAAAACAAAACAGTGAGTATGTTTAAGAATGATCTCAGTCTCAAGCAGTTTCAGGAGTGTTGTGCGTCAGACTAACAAACCAGCCAAATCACTTCCAGTTTTGTTGGCCATTTAGACAACTGGCATCCAAAGACAAACCATCAGTGTGTTCTCTCATACCTACAGAGCGTCTGAATCTCTGAAATGGTGAACTGAACAAGTATCTTTCCATTTCCTGGTTTATTATGGTCATGATGACCTGAGGCTATCATACGGACTTGTTCTCATCTTCTGCCAATGCAAACCAGCCAGAGACTATGTGCATTCCTGCACAGTTCAGATCATCCCCTCAAAATGAACACTCCAAGGCCGCAGTAATGTTTGTAGAGCCACATGCACCAGGAAAGCCTGGGGGAGGATTCTGAACCCTGTTTCTGGGCTCTTGAAGGTACGCCCAAATTAAATAGCGCTGGATTGGTTTAGCTGGTAAACCAGCATGCTTTGTAAACAATGCTCCAGCATGTTGGTTAATCTGCTATAGGCACGTAGGATTATTAGGTGACTTTGTAAATGTATTCTTTGGATAGCAGTGAGGGTTTGTGCTGACTATATTAATTTCCTTACAGTGAGCACATGGCCTGTCCTGGAGCAAATATTCATGTGTTTTAGTGCAGAGGATGGCACTGGATTCTTAGTGCAGCCCATAGGTTAACAGATATTGAAGAAATAAATTGACTAGATAAGAATATCCTTTAAAGTCGGCATCAAATGAAAACTCATCATATCTATTTTCTAAATGCATATTATTGACTTTATTGTGAAAAAATGATCTATGCTTATAATTTAATATTTTTTAAATCAAAATATCATAACTCGATCTTTCATCAGACTTGGTGATGTACAGTATGCTGGACTTCTCCAATCATTTAGTCCACTTAAATCCTGCAACCTCAAGCTCGCATTTAGATCTGCTTCCATCCAGTCAACAACTGATAGATAGAACAAAGTCCTGTCCCATCTTTACCACCCTATATATATATATATATATATATATAATCACCCTATATACAGTGCCTTGCAGAAGTATTCAAACCCCTTCATTTTTTCACGTTTTGTTATGTTGCAGCTTTATGTTAAACTGCATTAAATTACTTTTTTTCCACATCAGTCTACACTCCATACACCATAATGGCAAAGCAAAAACAGAACTGTCACAACTTTGTAAATTTATAAAAAATAAAAAATCTGAAATATGTTGCATAAGTATTCAAACCCTTAACTCAGTACTTAGCTGAAGCACCTTTATAGTCTCAAGTCTTTTTTTTTTTTTTTTGGATGCGACAAGCTTTGCTCATCAGCATTTGGCAATTATCTGCCATTCTTCACCTCACCTCTTCACCTCTCAAGCTCTGTCGGGTTGGATGGGGGCAGACACATTTTCAGGTTTCTCCAGAAATATTTGATTGGGTTCAAGGCCAGGCTGTGGCTGGGCCACTCAAGGACATTCACAGAGTTGTCTATAAGCCACTCTTGCTGTGTGTTTAGGGTCATTGTCCTGTTGGAAGGTGAGCCTTCTGCCCAGTCTGAGGTTCTGAATGCTCTGGACTGGGTTTTCATTAAGGCTACCTCAATATTTTGGTGCATTGAGCTTGTCTTCTACTCTGATGAGTCCCTCAGTCCATGCCGCTGAAAAACAGTCCCACAGCATGAGGCTGCTACCAGCACACTTTACTTTTGGGACGGTACTCTGCAGGTGATGAGCAGAGGTGGTTTCCTCCAAACATGATGCTTAGAATTGAGGGTCATCAGACCAGAGAATCTGTTTCTCAGAGTCTGAGGGTCCTTTAGGTGCTTTTTTTGCAAATTCCAAGTGTGTTTTCTCTTGTCTTCACTGAGGAGAAGATTGAGTCTGGCCACACCGCCATAAAGCCCAGATCGGTGGAGTGTTGCAGTGATGTTTGTCTTTCTGTAGGTTTCTCCCATCTGCATATATGATCATGGAGCTCAACTAGAGTGACCATCAGATTCTTGCTCACCAGTATAACCAAGCCTCTTCTCCATCAGTTGCTCAGTTTGGCCAGGAGGCCAGCTCTAGGAAGAGTCCTAGTTGTTTCAAGCATCCTCCATTATGGATAATGAAGGCTACACGATTCTGTGAACCTTCAATGCAGCAGAATTTTTTTTCTTTTTTCTGAACTCTTCCCCAGATCTATGCCTTGACGCAAACCTGTTTTTGAGATCTACACGCAGTTCTTTTGACCTCAGGGCTAGGTTTTTGCTGATATGCATTTTCAGCTGTTAGATCTTTTCTGAGACGTATGTGACTTTCCAAATCATACTCATTCAAATGAATTTGCCGCAGTTTAACTCCACTGGAAGTATAGTAACATCTACAAGCGATATGATTGCTCCTAAGCTAAATTTCAAGTGTCCCAGAAAAGGGTATGAATACTTATGCAATGGGATCATTTCAGGTTTTTTATTTCTAATAAATTTGCAAATTTGTTACAAACCTGTTTTTGCTTTGTCATTATGGTGTGTGGAGTGTAGATTGTTGTGGAAAAAAAAAAGTAATTTAAAGCAGTTTAACATAAAGCTGCAACATAAAACGTAAAAAAAAAAAGGGGTTTGAATACTTCTACAAGGCACTATATATATATATATATATATATATATATATATATATATATATACACACACACACACCATTTCTCTCGGATGTACTTCACAATAAAAAAATCTGGCGCTACTTCTGTTTTACTGTTCTTTTAACTATTATAATACTTTGAAAAAGAAAAAAAAAACAGAAGCCTAATCTGCCCTCCAAAGGCAAAATCTAGTAACTACACTAAATCTTTTGAGTTGTTGTTCATTAATTTTTTTTTTAAATCTGTTTTTATCCAATCTTTTTTTGACTCTGTTTTCCCTGAATCTGAACATAGCAAAACCTTTAACCATAAGGTTCCATTTGGTGACATTACGTCGCCTTGGAATTATAAGGTTCTATCTGACATTTTTGTCAAAATTGAGTTATTCACATATTCTTATTCTGTGACAACTTATTTACATTATGTGATGGTTTTTTTTTTAAAGTTTTGTACATTTTAGGACTTTTTATTTAGAAAACAAAAAGGTTCTATCTGCAAAGTCGAACTCTAACTTGGTTCTATAAGGTTCTATCTGCGAATCAGCCAATCAGCACTTCGAATGCACGCAAGAGGACCAATCAGGATCAACGTTCTTTGTCATGTCGCCGGACTGCTCCGTAACAGCAGGAAAGATTAAAGATTAAACAACATAATTACGAAAAAACAAAGAACAAAAAAAAAAAAAAAACATAATTACGTGTCTGCAAAATCAATAAGTGCAATTTACATTTTTCCAGTAAGTGGCACTGTTTAAAACATAATGATGACGTGATTTTTCACTCATAATTACCGCTTACATAAAACAAATAATATTATCTGTAAAAATTGAACTGGCTTGAATGGCCTTACTGCAGAGCAATTACTGTACATAATGAAATAAGTGTCACAGTCGTTTGATGGTGGATGTGGTGAATAGCGATCAAAATGTTGTTTGTGAAGATGCTGAAAACGATAGTTTTGAGAATCTATTGAGATCGCGCATATGAGGTGCTGAATATTGGGGAAATGAGCTCTGACTATGGCAGTGATGGTAAAATCATCTGCTCAAATCGAACCCTTCTAAGTTTCAAAAGGTAAGGAAGTATGATTATTTTATGTTTTAAAACAAATGATAAAAAACTATTTGTATTTCTTGAAAATTGTTGCTTCAGTTAATGTTTTGCAAGATAGAACCTTATAATTCCAAGCGGAAAATGACTTTTTAGAATTAGAAGGTTCTATCTGCATTTGACCTGTTCCAAAAATCCCCATTTAAAAATTTGAGAGGATTTTGATATTATACATTTAGAATACATTTAGGGTCTCTGTCATTTTCATGTAGGAAAGAGACTTGTTCCCCGTATCATTTTTGCTATATGGAATGCAAAAACTTTGAAGCTCAATATCTCAAAACCACTCAGAATGCAGATAGAACCTTATAATTCCAAGGCGACGATTAGTTAACTACATTAGTTAACGTGAACTAACAATGACAATACTTAATCTTAGTTAATGCCAATTTCAATATTTAGCAATACATTATTAAAATCAAACGTTGTATCTGTTAATATGATGGACCTCAGCCAACTTGAACTAATAATGAACAGTTGTTAACAAAGACTCATAAAAACAGATGTATTGTTAATTGTTTGTTAACATTAGTTAATGCATTAACTAACCTTAAGTAATGAGACCATATTGTAAAGTGTTATGATCAAAAAGACAGAATACCAAATTTGACATATAATGAAAGTGGATGGGGACCAGGAGCTGTTAAGCTCTAAAATGAACAAAAACAACTATGGAAGTCACAAAAATGTTCTATTTAATTCTACGTTGTATTCCAAGTCTTCTAAAGCCATGCAATACCTTGATGTTGGGTAACATATTAAAATTTAAGTCATTATTCATCATGACAGTCATGACAGCGAGGTCACTATTCTCGTTCATTGTATGGAAAAGAATATTTGCTGTAAGTAACTCCTGTTGTGCTCCTCAGAAATAAGAAAATCATATATAAGTTTCAAAAGACATGGTTAAGTAATAACCAAATTTAAATGTTACTGTATGTTAACCAGCTGTCTGCATGTCTGCAGGCATGCTATTAATATTCCCGTGTCCTCCTACACTCCTGGATTCTGTGTCCACTGTGGCACTGTACAGCAGACACATCGAGGATCTTAATACAGGCTGATTATTTCACTGACACTGACTATTTCAGAGTGTGTGTGTGTGAGTTTAGTGCAGTGTGAGATGTATATCTCTGTGTCATGTGACTCTGTGGTGTCTTCTGTGACCTTTGAGCAAGCATGCAAGAACACACAAGTGGCTTGTAGGTGTATTTTCAGATGTTTAATGAGGCTCAGAGGTTGCATAAGTGCAATTAAATTCATAAATTCATGTTGAGGTTAATGTTTTAAATATACAATTTTGAATGTAGAAATATTAAATGATTTAAATAACAGAAAAGATACGTTAAAAATTAAACTAAAACTGCCAGTAGGTGGCGGTATGTCACTGATTTGATCACTGAATCATTCATTTAATTGATTCGTTTGAACGGCTGATTCATTCAGGAATGAAGTACGTGACTGTCTTTATGAATGGGTAATTGAATCATTGACTCACTAGATTCGTTTAAAAACGCAGTTCATTCATAAACGAAACACCACTGTGTTTGAATGGAGATGCGCAGCGGCTTGGCTGACTTTGTTTGAAACTATTTTCTTTGATGAAATAGAGCAAAATAAGGCAATAGTGTTGTAGTCAGACAATATAAGTCACTTAATATTAAATTCTTGTTAAATGAACTGTTGTATTAAATCAATATCACATTTGCAAACTCCCTTAATAATAAGCTGTCACTCATCTTATTTCATCGCGATCTCACAAAACTCCATTATAATCAACGAAGCTCCTTACACTGCACAATGAATCTGTTATTTACACTCTGTCTACACTTTTTTTTTTTTTTTTGTTATAATGCGGGAATAGGTCTGTGATACATTACTCAACGCTGCAAAAACACGTAAGTAGCCTTTAAAGCTCCCTCAGCACAAACACAAATATGCTGATCGGGTCACTGGTGCACTGGTGGTCCTAAATATTTTTTCATAGTCGCACGCAGTAGTTTTCAGTCGCAAATGCGACTGAAATTATCTTTTAATGGTTAGCTTGAACAGGCAGCGGGTCACCCTGATCAACATGTGCCGCTTGGGAATATGGCGGGAATTCTGATGCACAAAGGGGAGTTTGAGGAGTCTAGTAAACTGTACCAGGAAGCTCTGGCTCTGGCACGTGCAGCAGGAGATGGGGCGGCCGTTGAGCTGCTTCAGGAAGGGCTGAAAGAGCTGGACAGCAGGAGAGACGGGCAAACAGAGAGCAAACCTGAGGAACAAGAGCTTAAGGAATGATCCAAACGATGCCTGTGCGCGCACACTCCTGGAAATATAATATACTTCAGTAGAGCACAACATTAGGAAAAATATATCCGTTTTGTGCAACAATATCATCCTTAGCAGGACTGAATTTCTCCAGCCATGAGTTATTGTAACTTTTAATTATCTTTTAATTATGTTTGTTTGTTTGTTTTTATTTAATATTTATTAATTCATAGCTTGTTTGTTTATTTGTTTGTTTAGCTATGTATTATTTTAGCTGTTTGTTTATTTGTATTTATTATTTGTTTATTATTTGTTTAGCTATGTATTCTTTTAGCTGTTTGTTTGTTTATTTGTATTTATTAATTATTTTTTCATTCATGGTTGTTTATTTTTAGTGATTATTAGTATTCATTCATTCATTTTTGTTATGTGTTTTAGTTATGTTTGTTTTTCATTCATGGTTGTTTATTTTTAGTGATTATTAGTATTCATTCATTCATTTTTGTTATGTGTTTTAGTTATGTTTGTTTTTATTAAATATTTATTAATTGTTTATTTATTTATTTATTTTATGAATTATTAGTACTTGTTCATTCATTATTATTTGTGTATTTTAATTGTTTGTTTGTTTATTAGCTATTTATTCATTCATAGGTATTTATTTATTTATAATTATTAGTATTCATTCATTATGTATTCTTTTAATTATTTGTTTATTTATAGTTACTTATTTATGCATTTAATTGTTTGTTCATTTATATTTATTATTCATTCATATTTATTTATTTTTTGTATCATTAATCATGTTAATCATGATTAATTCACAATCATGAATTGTATTTTTATTGATTCATTTATTTTTAGTTATGTATCCTTTTATTTGTTTGTTTATTAATTAGTTATTTATTTTTATTCATTCATTCATTTTTATTTATTTATTGCAATTACACTTGGTGATGCTGGTAGTGCAGATATTACCTTAATTGCTTAAACGAAGGACTTTTCATTGCGTTATTTACTGTGTTGTAAAATATACTGATAAATAAAAGAGAGATAATTCCATTTTAAGTGACATTATATTAATCATTCACTCAACAGGAGGGGACCAAGGAGTCCTGAACGGCTTCTTCAGCGACTGGGCAACAGCCGACATCAACAAACACCTTCCTTTCATCTATAACATGAGCAGCATAGCCATCTACACTTACCTTCCTGCGTTTAAGCAGTAAGTGTGACTCCTGGATTCACTGATCACTGATCCTGGCATGTGCTGGCCAGTAACAGGATACACACACCAGTCACATGAAGGCTGCTTATGCCGTAACATTGGGTTACAGGAGCTGAGGAAGAAGAGTGTATGACCGTCACAAAATCATCTGAGGAGACACTCGTGCTAATTTGATAATGCTTTCAGCTGCCAGTAATAGTATGCATGGTGTTCTCACTTCAGGTTTACACCATATTGTGTAGATTTTATCTCATAGAGCAAATTTCAGTCAGGACTTTTAACCAGTTAAATCCTTAAGTATTTAATTGCATATTGCATTTCCAGCCCAGCATTGGAATGCATGCATATACGCCTGCTATCTTTCAGGAACGCATACTGAAAATGTCTTTCTGTCCACAGATATGGTGCAAATGCAAAGGTTGTGCACTTCCTGGGCCAGATGAAGCCGTGGAGCTACACGTATAACCCCAGGCAGAGGAAACTGAGAGGGGACGCGCAGGCCTCGTCTCAGCCCAGCTTCCTGCTGCAGTGGTGGGCTCTGTACAGCGCTGAGGTGCTGCCCATGCTGATCCGAGAGTATGGAGACCAGCCCTTCAACTCCGGCTGTGAGGTCAGGCCTAAACACATACATAAGAAAATCACCATGTCTGGGAGTCTACATAGTGTCCCAATTGTCATTCATAATTGTTTGTTTGTATTTTAAGTGATTATTAGTATTCATTCATTCGTTCTTAGTTATGTATTCTTTCAATTATCTGTTTGTTTGTTTGTTTGTTTATTTTATTTATTTATTCATAGTTATTTATGCATTTGATTGTTTGTTTATTTATTTGTTTTAGTATTTAATTATTAGTATTTATTCATTCATATATGCATTTTAGCTATGTATTCTTTTAGTTTGTTTATCTGTATTTATTATTTATTAATTAATTTTTATAGTTATTTGTTTTTAGTAATTGTGAGTATTCATTTTTGTTATGTATTCTTTTAATTATCTGTTTGTTTGATTTTATTTAATATTTATTTATTCATTCATAGTGGTTTATTTATTTGTCATAGTTGTTTATTTACTTGCACTACATGCTAAACGTTGTTAACTTTAATAAGACACATTATTCACACTAAAGAAATCTTGCATTTGCAGGTGTCTACAGTAGCTAAGGCAACAACAATGTTCAATTGTGATTTTTACAGTTATTTGTGATTTACTGAGAAAAAAATATACTACTAATAATTACCCTAATAAAAAAGAATCACAATTTCTGTCTGATATTTTATTAGAGCTTGGAATAACTAGAAAATTTTATTTATTTTCAATTAAAATAAATGTTTGTTGTTGTTTTTTTATTTATGTTATTTATTTTATGTATGTATTACTGTATGTATTTACATGAATTTGACAGAAATCACACTTTTATGACTAGTTTATCTCATATATCCAGGATTTTTTTTTTAAGATTCTGAGAACTTGGTTCTTCAAAAAATTACCCATCATTTCTGTCTGATATTTTTCAGATCTTGGTATGACTAGAAAATTTAATTCGTTTTAAATATATTTTATTTATTTTATATATTTGCTCAATTTAAATGACATTTCCATGTGTAGAAATCACACTTTCAAAACTAGTTTATCTAATTTTTTTCAGGTTTTATAAAGTAAAATAAACAAACAAACAAACAAATAAATAAATAAAGATGATGATGATTAATAATAATAATAATAATACTTGCTCTCAGTAATCATACTAATTACTATTTCTAATTTCTATCTTGATACATTTTGGTAGAGATTTGCATAACTATAAAAATATAAATTAATTTTAAATATCATTTTTATAAATATTTATATTATAAAAACATCATCCACAGCAATAGTCAAAGACCCCATGACTTTTGCATTTGTCTGTGATTTATAAAAAAAAAAAAAAATTTTAATTAATTATTTTGGCATAATTAGATACATGTAAAGTGATTTTAAATATATATTTTATTTAATGTGTATATCTATTATTAATTTATATATTTTTTCCAGGTCTAGAAATAACACAAAATTAGCCTACCTCATACAGTAAATCCATGTTGTAAAGATTACCTTTTTTTAAAATGAACGTCATGTTTTTTTAATGACCTGTATTGTTTTGTCATTCACAGGAGGATGCTGCGGAGAGCGAGGAGCACGTTCAGCCACTCATGTCCTCAGCGGAGCGCAAGCAGATGTGGGAACAGGGCCAGGCCGACTACATGGGAATAGACTCTTTTGACATCATTCAGAAAAAGCTTGACCTTTTCCTGAAATAAAAAGTCAAAATGTCAAAAACACATAGAGAGGGTATTCAGCTATCCAAGACTGTCATATTGCGGTCCGCTAACGCATTTGTCTTCTTCATTCAAGCATTTAATGCTAACTTTACCTTTGAGCCTCATGCAAAATGTGAATTCTGCAGCGCATGGCAATTTTATGCATTTATAAAGGCAATTTTGGGCCAGCTTTCTCCATTACATGCTCAAAGTTTCCATGTTTTAAAGAAGCACTTTCAGTCAGTTTCTGGACCTATATTGACACCTAGTGGTGTGGATTGCTGAACATGTAATATGCCAATGTACAAATGCTCAATTTACATACATGCATACAAAAGTCCAGTAATGAGGTTCCTGAGAAGCCCATCTACTACTGTTAGTATTGAGGTGACTTTTGAGAGTCTACTGGTGTAACTGGAGTGATTTTCATCTCACATGTACATGATTTTAAACATTTAAACAGTCATTTTCTTTTCTTTAGGGGTGACCTCTTTTTACTGAGGAAAAAAGAACTGTGCACTTTTAGCTAGAGCACATTGTGTTGCCAATCCCAGCACTTTTAAATAAAATATTCTTGCTTTTTCATAAAGAAAATAAAATTGAGAATATGTGGTTATATTTGTAATTCTCCTTTGGCAAACAAAAGCTTCTTTTTTCCCCAGTTATTGGTGATTCGTGCCTTAATGTTTCACTTTTTAAAGGCTTGATGCTCTTGAATGTTGGTCACATGTTGGATGGTGTATTTGTGTTCTCTGGTTCTCATTCTGCAATCTATTGTCACATATCTTCCTTTTTTATATATATCCTTGTCTGTTTTTCTTTTGTCTTTTTGTATCTCTGTTTTCTTTTACTCAGTGTTACAGCCATTGTCCCCTCTGGCTACAAAATAAAACTTTCAAAATGATTGTGTTATATTTCATCTTTTTTTATTGTTGTAATACTGCAAGTTTGAGAGCCATGTAGTAGAACTCGAGCTGTCAGGAACATCTTTCACCAGAACCAGGTTTGTTACAAGTGAAAGATTTCGTACACCAATAACCTTCTGAAAAAGAATCCTGAGAGAAATATGAATTTAGTTATGTTATGACACCCTGTGGTTGTTGGTGGAACGGCATCTTTACTTTTTTTTTTTCATGTTCTTAAGCTAAGCAAAATTATTTTATAGGCATTTACAGGTATTTTTAATAACAGACAAATAAAACGTCACCTAGCGGTTGGTATGTTTGCAGTTTGTACTGTACAATAACCATAGACTGTAAAAATAAATTCATAGGCTATAAATAAATTCATGCGATTGCACTCCTTTCATTGTTTTCAATCATATCATTTTTCAAACTACTCTTCAAATTTTTCCATAAAGTTGTATTTAAGCCATATTTAAAGGTTTCCATTCGGAAATTTCAGACGGACAATTTTTTATTATTATTATTTTTTTTTTTTTCTTTTAATTACATTTCAAATGGCCCATTACAAATATTCTAACAGATGATAATTGATCACTTTTTAAGGTAACATAATGATTATCATTAAACCGAAAGATATATAAATGCGTGCATGTTTTGTAGATACTGACTAATTGGTTGATGAAGTTCGCAGCTGCTTAATAAAGTGGACTGTTATTCGTGTTATCATAATTTATGCTCGTGGCACCGCACCTTGACAGCTTTCGCTCTTTTTTATAGGTCAGCGTCCTGTACTTTGCATATATTAACATAATTCATAGACTGTCTCTATGGCCCCGCCTCCGCCAGAGTTGTCAACAGTTCAAGATGGCTGCGCTGCCGGTGGTGAGGGTCGCGCTGCTCATCGCGTTTTCGGTGTTTCTGACGCTCGTCTTGGGCTTCGGCTTGCCGTCCGTGCTCAACCTCTTCTCGCGATGCTGCGGTTTTCCAGAGGCGAGCGTCACTGAGAGCATAGTGCTGCTGTACGCGCTGTTCGTGCTGTACGTGGCCATGCCGCGACTGCCCCGCGGGACAGTAAAGGTAAAGTACAGTGACATCAACAAAAACAAACAGCATTTAACGTGACATATTCGATATTATGTGATATATTACTGAAATTTATCTTTCACTCACATAAACATTACACATTATATATTACACTCAAACAGTTATACGGTCCTACGGTAAGTTACCTCAAGTTAGTGTACTTTTGATGAAGTGTCTTATTCAGTTCTATAATGCACAAAAGAGTGTTTTAGCCTCACTCTATTGAATTCTGGAAACTTGTACCTCCAGTTTGATGGTAATAATGCAAATTCATTATGCATGAAGATTTGCAACGTCTTGTATTATTACCATGCAATAAATGCATGTGTGGCATAAATGCTACATTATGCAATGTTTGTGTGTGTGTGAGAGAGAGAACATGCCATGATATATATATATTAATAATTATGTATCTTTTCAAGAGTTCTAGTGATGAGTCATGTTAATTTCTGTTTTTTTTTTTTTTGTTTTTTTAATTTGTTTATGGACATATTCATTATGCAAGACATAATGATTTGTGTTATTACTATCAAACCAGAGGTGGTACAAGGTTCCAAGATGAAACCTTGAAATATGCACTGCATGTGTGGTATTAATGGAACATTATGCAATATATGTATGTATGTATGTGTGTGCATGCCATGAGTTACATAAATAATTATCTTTGCCTTATATGGAGTCACTGATAATTATGGAGCCCTGGTGATGAGCAATATGAATTTCGGTGCTGTTTTTATATATAGATGCAATGCATTTTGTATTTCAACACTCATGAACACACTTTGTCATGAAAGGTCTAGACATATCAGAATTTTATAATTGAGATTTCCAGGTTTCGAATTTATGGAAATGAATGACATACTTAAAAGTCCAGGAAATGTAGTGATTTTTTTTTTCCTTTCTTTGTAGTGATTTTTTTTTTATAAATCAGATGACTGTTGAGCTAAGGTTGACCAAATACTGACAGAAAGTGATGCATAACTGTGATGTTATTTCACTTTATTATTTATGTTTGTTATATATTATTTATGTCATTTAATCAATATTTAATTGAGCTGGTTTATTTTTTTAAATTGATGCTGATTCTTTTATTAATTGCTTCTTAATTGGTTTCAAATCAGCCAATCACAGTTTGAAAACCACTGATTTAGTAACAAATTTTAGATTTGCAGCTCAGAACAGATAAAGCCTGTTTTCTTGTTAGCACCATTGGCAGTTCTTCCTAGAATTGTTGGCACATTCAGTTGCAATTGCACAATAATGCCAACGCTTTATGAAAGTAATATTGCATAACGTTTCCTTTGCAGGTTGAAGGGAAGGCTGTGCTCATTACCGGCTGTGACACTGGATTTGGACTGGCTTTGGCCAAGCACTTTCACAAGCTTGGTTTCACTGTGTTTGCAGGTTGTCTGTTTAAGGTAATGGTTCAGCTATTCCTGCAATGAGCAACTCAGCTGAGCTTCTGTCGGACCGCAGGTGATTTATAAACATAGTCACAAACAAAGTCAAGGGAGCTAAATATGCAATATGTGATGCAATATATTTCACAAGATTCAGTTGGGCTTTTGTGAAATCTTTTCATAATTCTAACAGTATGACCAAAAGATCATATCACCGTTATTACGATCCAGTTCTTAATGGCTGGAAATTCAGTCTTGTAGTTGTACTATTTTTTTTTTGAGGATACAGAATAAACTAAATGACTCCAATTATGATCAGTCAAGTAATTCATTGTAAATGACTCTGTGTATGCAGAGTATGTGATGTTATACCGGTTCACTCCGTATGTTTTGTGTGTGGAATAAGGATGGAGAAGGTGCAAAGGAGCTGGAGAGCCTTGATTCAGAGAAGCTGAAGGTTGTGCAGCTGGACGTCTGCAGTGAGGAGCAGGTCTCTCAGGCCGTTCAGTTTGTGACTGCTAACCTGGAGGACCCAGAGAAAGGTGAGAGCTGTCTGTGTGACTTTGTAGAGGCTCATAGAAGATGTGGAGTTCACAGGTCATTTAGGAGGACCAGACCACCATCATGGAAAATGGGGACATTTCAGTTCATTTCAGAGCTGATTTAGTATTATGTATGCACTGTTAAATTATTTATTTCTATTTTGGGTTAGCTTATCTTTTTGTATTTTCAGTTTTCATTTTAACTTTTAAAGTTGTAGCAGTTTTGCCACGTGCTTTTGTGTTTTTTATACTTCTATATTGCTTTAATATGCATGTAAATATAAGATTTGAACACATTTACATTTAGTCATTTAGCAGATGCTTTTATCCAAAGCGACTTACAAATAAAGTTTTACATAAATATTACATTAAATATAAAAAATATTATTGAATATCTCCAATATAATTTATTCATTCAGTAACATGTGAAACCATGATAAACCATTTTGGTTTGTGCTTTATTTATATTTTAGATTTATATTTTATTTCAGTTTTATTCCAGTTAATTAAAAAGTATTTTTACAGTCACTGCCAAATGTTTTAATAGAAAATGTTCTAGTGTGGCTGAAATTAAGGTGGCATTAATTTGCAAGCGACAAAAAGTCACTATGAAAAAAAAAACAGTAGTGTGGAGCATTACAACTAACTATATTTCTGTGGAACCGTGAATGTGTTTTTCAATTTGTGAACACTTTTTTTTTTTTTTTTTCAAAATGATATGCAGAATTAATGCTTTAGGGCTATAAGTAGAATAAAATAATATATCTAATGTTTTCCAATTTAAGACAGAAAGCAGAATGACTTTGTATGATGTGTTAAAAATTGTTAAATGCATTAAAACATTCATATCTTCACTTTGACATCTCTATTTTGTTGCATTTTAATTTTTTTTTTAAATAGACCTAATAATACATACAACACCCATGCAGTTGATAACCCCCCCCCCCACCATACCACACCACACACTAAACCGCACCCACCAGCTACAGCTGTAGAGATTAATGATGGTTTATCACTCTTTATACCTGCCATAAACCATACGAGTTGATCTATGTGCTAGAATTCAAACAGAATATAACAAACATCATAAATTTCCTTAATACTGCACACTGTGAAACAGTGGATTAATTTACAATGTACTACTATTTACTGCCTCAAACTCAGAACTGAAGCTGTATGATCCTTGTGTCATCTCCTTGATTTAAACACTTGAATATGAAGAAATTAATATCTAAACTGAAGCTTCTTATAAACTGATCACGTAGCAGTTATGTGGAGTTTGATACTGAGGTGTGAGTTCATTCAAACCTAAATTCATGAAGAATGTTGTTGTTCAAAGCAGGTTGTTGTAAGTTTTTTTTTTTTCCATGAGGCCACAAGAGGGTACTAGGGGGTCTGAGGAAAAATTGAGTGGAAAAAGATGCTTCAGTACAGGGATATCAAACTTAAGATTTGAATTCAGTGTATTTAACACAATGATATGTAATGCAGTAACATCAACAGCACTGCAGACGAAACCTCAGCTAAACCAGCAAGATCAGAAGTGAAGATGATGTCGAGATAAAAGTCCTGCTTCTGAAACTAATTGGCCAAACAGGAAAATTTACTGGCTGAATAAAAAAATAATGAACTTAATGAATAATAAATAATAATAATAATAATTAAAAAAAAGTTATTTGCAACTTTTAATCTCACAATGCTGAATTTTTTCACAAAAGTGCAAGTTTACATCTCGCAATTCTGACTTTTTTTTCTCAGAATTGTGAGACATTAACTTGCAATTGTGAGTTATAAAGTCCAATTCTGAGAGAAAAACGACTGCTGTTTTCTTAAGTTTGTATCTCACAATTCTGACTTTATTTCTTAGAATTTTGAGTTTATATCATGCAATTCTGACTTTGTAACTCGCAATTGAGTTTATTGCACAATTCTGATTAAAAAAAAAAAAAAAAACTGCATGAAAAAAGTCAGAATTGTAAGAGAAAAAGTTGCAAGTACCTTTTTTATTTTTCAGTAGGAAACAGGCTTCCGTGTAGATCCTCCCATGTTAATACTGAAATCCAGCACAAAATTAAACTGTCAGCTTAAGATTTCTTCTTATAATGTTTTTAAAATCACTAAATAATTAAATATTTGTCAGATGTCCAAAAGTAAGTTTGTTTTATCCATTTTTTTAAATGTAGTTTAATATAATCCAATATATAAGTGACTGAAGGTTAATAACTAAAAGAGCAACAAAGTGACAAACAGAACTATCTGGGGGCATTTTTGCATTTTTTCGTGATTGGACAGTGGAGATATGACAGGATGTGAGTGGGAGAGAGAGGTGGGGACGGGATCGGGAAAGGTCCACGAGGCGGGATTCGAACTTGGGACACTTGAAGCGCAACTGCACCATATGTCAGCGCGTTCCCCACAATGCACCAACGTTTGCAGATATTTAGGAAACATGCTAAGTTCACATATTTGTTTCTTTGAAAATCAATGCTGCAGCCACTTATTCTACTTTCAGATGTGCATTCCGTGTCAAATGTCAGTTTTGGTTTTGTTGTGTGACTCCGCCCACTACCAATTCACCCAAATGAACTGAGTCGGAGATCAGATTCTACCCGACCTAAAAATCTGGCAACCTGTGTGAGCGTTAAGTCTGAGGAGGAGGGGCGGGAGAAACAACGCTCTCTATTATTTTGGACTGCAGTACCCAATTCAACCACTAGCTCTCAATATTACATACAGCACCTTTAAAAATAAGGGCGATAAGCTATTAGGTTTAATAATTTAAAATAATGAGAAAATTTTTTAAAAAAAATTTCATAACTGTGTGACTTTAATCAGGATGTCTGATCAGTGAGTTTAAGGGGGTTGGTGATTGTATCTTGCAGGTCTGTGGGCTGTGGTTAACAATGCTGGTATCTCCACATTTGGTGAGGTGGAGTTTACAACCATGGACACATACAAGCAGGTTTCAGAGGTCAACCTGTGGGGCACCATCAGAGTAACTAAAGCCTTCCTGCCTCTCATCCGCAGGGCTAAAGGTACAGTAATAATCGCACACCTTCAGCCCGTGAACACACTCCACAAACATGCAGACCAAGTGTGTCTTCCTGCTGTCAGCTTACTTGGAGAATATTTCAGGCCTTTGGTTGAGTTTAACTCAGTTTGGCTGAGGTTAACTCAAAAGTTTATTTTGCAGACAGATGTTAATGTTTCTCTACGGTTTCCACTTCTGTTAGTCTTTCACTGAATTAAAGGGATGTTTGGATCTGAATGGATCAATGGTTAAAGCAAATGGACTTTGGAGTGTGTTGCCTGACAAACACTTGTGATTTTCGTGATCCGGTATTTTTAGTAAATTAATTTTTAATTTTTTTTTTTTTTTGGCACTGTGGTATATAATTTTGACACTGGAGCTTCATAATTCTAATAATTACAAAAAAGAAAAAAAAAAAGTATATATTTTTAATAGATTTTTTTCATCTTCAAAGGAATTGAATGCTTTATGTACAGTACAAATATAAGCACAAAAATTAAATGCATTACAAATAAAAAGTACAACTTTTTTACCACCTGTTCAACAGTTTTAAACATTTTAACATTTAACATTTTAGTGTTATTTATAAACTTGTACATAATATATGTATATAAATTGCTACACTACCATTTACAATTTTGCAGTCAGTAAGATTTTTTTTTCTTTTTTATAATGTTACAGAAGATTTCTGTTTCAAATAAGGATGTTCTTTTGAACTTCCTATTCATCAAAGATTTCTAAAAAAATGATCATGGTTTCCACAAAAAAATATGAAGCGGCACAACTGTTTGTAACCTTGATAATAAGCAGAAATGTTTCTAGAGCAGCAAATCAGCACATTAGAGTGATTCTAAAAGATCATGTGACACATGAAGTTTGGACTAATGATGCTGAAAATTCAGCTTTACATCACAGAAATAAATTACATTTTAAAATATATTCAAAAACAAAACAGTTAATTTAATTTGTAATAATATTTGACTTTTTTTTTTTGGCCTTTTGGTCACAGGTCGCGTGGTGAACATCGCCAGCATGTACGGCAGAATGGGAAACACTCTCCGATCCCCTTACTGTGTATCCAAATACGGAGTGGAGGCTTTTTCTGACTGTCTCAGGTATGAAATGAAGGTTTGGGGCGTCAAAGTTTCTGTCGTTGAACCCGGAAATTTTATCGTTGCCACGGGCATCCTGACACGTGACATAGTCACGACAACAGCAGAGAAGCTCTGGAAGGAGGCGCCCCCTGGTGTCCAGGAGGACTACGGGAAAGCTCACTTTGAGCAGTACATGGCTCTCATGCGCTCCTACTGCAACAGCGGCCAGCGAGAGATCGAGCCGGTTTTAGACGACATCACAGATGCCATCACGTCCAAACGGCCGTACACACGTTACAACCCCATGGAGCCGCACTGGTGGATTCGCATGCAAATAATGACACACCTTCCCGCGGCCATCTCAGACAGACTCTACTTTTAATGAGATGCCAACTTCCAATATAGTCGTCACAGGGTGCCCATATTGAACGTAATCGAATTAGTATACAATCTTTTAAAAAAAATTCAAACAGAATTAGTATACAATCTTAATTTTGAAAAAAGAATCACACAAAGGAATATTTTAGGTAAAATACTAGTAAAACTATGGATGATACCATAGGAAATAAGGTCAACATAAGACAAGTCCAAAATATTCCCTTAAAGGGATAGTTCACCCAAATATGAAAATTTGCTTTTCATTTCTTCACCCTCAGGCCATCCAAGAGGTAAGTGCTTCGGCAGAACAGTAAAGAAGATTTTGAGCTGAAACCGTGGTCCTTGGTGATTCATAAAATGCAAGTCAGCGACTGCCATCACTTTGGAAGTCAAAAAAGCGGATACAGGCATATGTTGACGATATATTGAGGTCTTATGAAGCAAAAAGATTGGTCTGTGCAAGAAGCTTAATATTATTATTACATTATTATCTGTAATCCAGAGCCTCAGTCAAATTGTCTGGAGTGATGTTTGGTTCATGAATGAATAATTCTTTTGAACTGGTTCTTTTTAGTGAATGAAGCGTCTGAAACAGTTCACATCTGAAACACTTTCAAATGTCTGACAGTCATTCCAACTCAAATTGAGTCAAAATACCAGCATATGTGATCCTGTGATGAATGAACTGACTCATCGCTCCAGTTCCTCCAACAGTCACTGGGTCTCGTTGATTAATAATTGCGTAAATTATTTGTATTTATACACACATTGGAACTTCTCACAAAAACTTTCTGCCTAATTCACAACACGTGCGTACGGACATGAAATTGTTCTTAACCTCGTCCTAATGTTAGTGAATTTGGAGTATTCTAAATGAGCCGCCGTGCACGAGGTTCTCTCTAAAGACTATATCTTTAGGTTTAAATGTATGCACTTTGATTCACTTTATCATATTTTAGGCTCATTAATGGTTAAATATTTTGGAAATGTGACCACTTTTCAGTATTGTGATTTGGTCACGTAGACATTTCCATAGAGCGATCACGATCACCAGAGGCCTGAATCCAGAAGCAGTGAAAGCAGCATTATACGGCGCGTCCCGGCTGGCTGCTGATGTGACAGATGTCTTAGTGTGGCTCTTTTCATTGAAGGGATGAAACCACAAAAGAGGATGCCTGTAGTTTTGTCACTGCTTGCTTAGAAGAAACAGTAAGAGTGAGGTGCTGAAAGGTATATAGGGTCAACACATATTTCCTTATGAGCATTCCCTTTATGAGTGTTTCTTCCAAGCATCGGAATGATTTGAGGTATTATGGGATCACTTGCTATCCACTTTAACAAATTTTGTGTTGAAACATTTTGAATGTTGAAATTAATAATGTATATATATTCAGCATCCCAAGTTGCATACTTCTATGCAATACAATGTTGTTTTACTTGATTGTATGTAGTAAGACTGGCTGTGTTTAAAATAGCACACTAGCATACTATTCTTACTGTTGCTGCAGTATGTAGTGTGTATGTACTAACATTCAAAAGTTTGTGGTCAGTAATTTTTTTTAATTTTTTTTTTTAAGAGAGTCTCTTCTGCTCACCAAGGCTGCATTTATTTGATCAAAAGTACAAGTAATAATGTGAAATACTATTACAATTTAAAATTTTAACTGGTATGCAATTCTGAATAAAGAAATCATTCTAATTCTAGTATGCTGATTTGCTGCTCAAGACACATTTATCCACATTGAAAACAGCTGCTTAATATTTTTGTGGAAACTGATACTTTCATGAAAAAAACAAAACAAAAAGTTTGTAACATTATAAAATGCTGTCACCTTTGGTCAATTTAATGTGGAGAAAAAAAGCATAAAAAAATACTACTGACCCCAAACCTTTGAATGGCAGTATAGTTTGCGCTGTATGCAGATTTTTATGAATGAGAGCTTAGTGCATGGACTTGTGTATCCCACAGTTCAATGCACTCGACTTGACCTTCCATCCAGAGTGATGGGTGAACTGGAAGTAATGCTCGCTTGTGATTTTTCACATCTCTTACTTCATTTATTTGATTGGTTTTGAATTGTCCACACACACACTTAAAAAAAACAACAACAAAAAAAAAATAATTGACAACCATGAAGATAATAAATGGAAGCCACTGAATTAATCCTTTATTAATTTCATATTCTGCAGTTAAAATGTGTAGAATAAAGCCTTACTGTTTTACTTACTCTCTGAAAAAGTACAAGTGTACAATGTATACTGCACAGTAGTAAGATATAGTATTCAATTTTGAACATAGCCAATGACCACATTATACAATTCTGAACCAGAACCCATTTAAATGTGCTTGTAAACATTAGAGCATCTACCTAAATTTATTTATTTTAATTATGACTTATTTTGAAATTTAAGGTTCATACAATTAATAACTGCTGTGGCAGTTTTGGCCTTACATTACTTGTTTGTTTTTTTTAATGACTGAAAATTCGTTAGAGAATTGTCACAAACCACTACTCTTCCATAGTGCAAGGGCCAATGGGAATTATTAACCTAAACACCTCATATATAGTATGGTATTTTGAAACACTAGGATTTGGGATTCACTAATGCTGATTTTGCAAACTACAGTAAGATTGATTGCATGGGAACAGGAATGACATCAAATGTTGGCCACCAGAGGGAGCAGTTGAGCTGGCATTTGTAGCCATCAACCTCTTTTTTTAAAAAAAAACAAAAACCAAACACTAACAGTTTTATCAAATAGTGTACTGAGTTATGTCTTTGCTCTCTTACACATGATGCAATTGTCTAATAAGGACCAAGTGTTTGCATGGCTTTCTTGATTTCTTGTGAATGTTAAAACTAGTAAAGTTTCTTGACATTCTGTAAGACTAGTTGAGAAACTTTCATTACAGTTTGCCTTATATTTAATGTAACTTACTGTATGCTGCAACAGGATAATACAGTATGTACAGCATTCACATCTAATATTTTAGGGATTTTCACTGGCTTTGGTTGCGAAATCATGGGGAGTACATTTCTGTATTTCAGGAACTACATAGACATGTAATTTCGCTCGTAGTGGTCACATGGTACCCCTGCTGTTCACTATCAAGTCCTTTCTCTTGCTGTAGCTGACATGTTTCACATTGTTTCAGTATTGCTTGATTCTTGTCTTAATTGTCTCATGCACAGCATGTGTGAAGTCATTATGATTCCCAGCATGTCTTTATTAAATGCCAGCAATATAATTTCCATAGCAGTGGAACACAGAATCATGCTGGATAACTTATTTCATATGACATTTAATCATTAAGCCTTTATATATAGTTTTAACCTCTGAAATTGTGACACCACATTTATGCTCTGGATGACATTAAAGAGATGTCAACATTGATTTATGTAGTTTTTCTTCCTTTGTACAGTCTAATCAACTCCTCGTACATATGAGGAAGAGTTGCAGTGAGCATACAACTACATTTGATTTTCACAGCACCTCCAGGCCCGTTTACAGAAATGGTTCACTCATTGTTCAAACAAAATGAGGTTAACTCAGTAAAACTGGTCCATTCAGCCCACAACATCAACTATTCATTCTTTTCAGTAGAAGATCCAGGGGCCTGAATTCAGAAATCATTATTTTGTAACAAAATTAAGTTCATAAAGGGAATGCTTTCTCAATTAATCCTTAGGGTATATGGAGCAGTTTACTTCACAGTATTGCAGGAGATAAAATAATTTACCACCATGTTCCCAAAATAAAGGACAGAAAAGCTATTTGGTCACAACTTGGAGAATAAAAAAAATGCTAATTAAGTGAACATGACTGATAACAACAGTACCTCTTTCGATTTCTAGTTACCTCATAAGCTGACAGGTATATCTGAGCCTAGTCTGATGAAAATGTGTGTCAATCGCAGATGAATCGCCTTCGATAATGAACGCGACATTGCATAGCTTTTCAATGATCTACGGCTACGTGTATTAAACGCCGCTCCATTTGAAAACGGGTGATGGAGATTTAGGGCTAATCAAGGAACCGGCTTTACTGACGAGATGTGCATGCATATCGCATGGGATATATTGCCCAGCTCTAGCTGTGAAGCAAAGATTTAATTTTGTTGCCCA
>JAFVLL020043227.1:53042-76362 GCA_021397915.2 Tor tambroides
GAGTGGTTATTGCTGAATGAAGATATTCATGAAGTTACAAGACAGTGTGATTAAGTTATTGTAATAAAGTCATTACTAGAGCGGCTCAACTTCGAATAACAACTGAACTTTGTCCGTCTCATTATTTATGTCAATAGATTTAACTGCAGTACTGCCAACTGGACAGTGGGCGTGCTACACATACTCAAAGTTACAGTCCTAAAACAGAGAATTTTCCAATGCAAATGGGAAATTCAAGCCCTAAATCAAATGTATTGGCCTCAAACTCTTCTTGGTGGAAATGTTGTTACTTTTTGCTATAAACACCCTACTATCATAGAACATGTTGTGAAATGCCCCCATTATTGTACTATTGTTGCTTTTTTATCATACTCATCCTTCTTTCCCTCTCCTCTTTCTTTAGAGTTGCTGGGCTCTGCCAAGAAGGTGAATGTCAACTTCCAGGACACTGATGGGTGAGTGGGACATATAAGGACTTTATATGGCTCCATGTGGTAGTCTCTTGTAAACATGATCGTTCTTGTCTGACTGCCAAATATCCTTGGGATCTGCCAGAGCTCATGTGTGCTTGTTGGTTTAGAAAAACTTTTATCCAAGTCTCTTTTCCAGTCACTCTCTTTTTTTCTTTTTATCCATCTCATCTCCATACAGAACTGTATTGATCCGGTTCTGCTCTTTAATCTGAACCTAATCAAGGCTTAATTATTATACAGTGGTTAAAAATGTGGCATTTTTGTAAATAAATGTATCACAGACACTTTTTAAACAAAACTTTAAAAGAAGTTTATTTTTAAATTGAAAAGAGACATGCACAAAATTAAGACAAAAGTATTTGAACCCTTTTTGGTTGTCAGTGTTAATGAAACATGTTACTAGTATACATCTATTGTTTTTTTTTTCATTTGAAATATAACTTCTTTTTGGAATGATAATTTTAGTTAGAAATAAACAAAATACCAATGCATTGAAACCCAGGTTCTTGCTTTATACTAAGCCTCAGAGCTGTTCGACGAGATTTGGCAGAAAATGTCTGTAAACATTGAAAAATAAAAGTCTATTACTATTTTATATGTAAACCACAGATGGCAATAGAGAGTCCATAATTGTGTAGTACCTTTTAAAATGTGGCTTAACTGTCCAAATGCTCTTTGGGACTATACATTGCACAGCATAATTGTATGTTGATTGCTGATAAAGTCTAGCTAGATTATGAGAGTGTGACATATTTGCTCTCATCCAAATTGTTCCTGCATCACATTTAATAACTCTTTCAGCTGCCCTTGATGTTTGTTCAGTTCTGTTTCAGAGGCAGAGAGCATTGTGTTATTTGTGGCAGTGTGTTATTTGTGCTAGCGTCATAGAGAGTTGAATCAGCCATTTTTGGGCTGCTTTGTTCCACGTATCCTGTAGCGTTTTTCCCCCGCATGTTGTAATGGTGTACATATTGGTTGTTAATCATGCATTCTACTCTAGTTTTTCTTGAGTACAGCACAGCTGAAAAGAAGATTCTGTGTTGAGATATAATGAAACAGTGGGTTGTGGTTTGGCATAGAGCAGTAAGACACCTGGGTTGGAATAAAAAGTAGGGATTCAATACTAATGGATCTAGTCAAAGATGTGAACAGATTCTGAGCTATTTCATCTTGTTAGAGTGCCATATAAAATACTGAACAGAGTGTGAGCTTGGGAACAATTGACTCTTATGAACGATGTTGACCTGAAAGACTATCTTTATCTGGTTGGGGTGTGCGATACTGACAAAAAATGACATCTTAGTATTTTTTGTGATTTTATCAACAAAATGTGAGTGTGATTTTGTGCTGATACCTTGACTGATTCAGTGAATCATTCATTTAAATTATACATTCAAAATGGCTAATTCATTTAGAAACGAAGCAAGTGACTGTCTTTATGAATGGATCAAATCAAAAATTTTTGCTAATTGAGTGACACTCCCACATCGTTAAATCAGCAATTACGATATTATCATAGATGATAAATATCGCACACCCCTATTATCTAGCGATACTGTCAACTAAAAAAAACATTTGGCTTCTAAAAGTTTAATTTTTAGCCTTTTGTCCAGCCATAAAAGGCATTGTGGAGAAAGATAAAATTAAACAGAATTTACAAAAAACACAAAAGCACACTCGTGAACACAATGGATGGGCAGACAGCCATAAACACTCACTGATTCTCACATGCGCAGACGCATAGGCAAACACACACCGACGTATTCTCACACATATGCAGTCAGGCGCAAATAAGCAAACATCATCTAACAAAACTACCCTTAAACCAATCACAGCAACACACCCACTAGTCATACTATTTCAAATGACCCAAAAATACAGCAGGGGCCTGTCCTGCTTTGAGCTCAGAGATCCACAGTTCAAAGGTAGTTTTATTTTGCTGTAGTCTGTCAAGCTGAGAAACAGAATAATTAAAAAATCTCTTCTATTGATCACTGTCACTGAACAATGCTGGCATTCTTCATCACAGCTCTGCTTCATGGGTTTTAAGGAAATGAAAGCTGTAAACTGACGAATACCTCCGCGCAGCCTGAATCCTCATACACGCCATGTACAGTATTTACACACGCAGCCTTCCTCAGGCCGAGCTCACATTTGTATCAGCAAGATAAATGACTTGCACATTAATTCCTTCTCCATAGACTATTGGTTTCTAAGCATAGATGAAATTATGTTGTCTGCTGAGTGGAGAATAGAGCAGCAGCAGTGAGAAAATGGAGTGCGGGATGATCCCTCTTTTCTGAGGTTAAACTGCCAGTTGGATGGGTGGTGGTCATTCTAGTTGGTCTACTTCAACATCACTCTCCCTGTGATCACTTTAATATCTCGCAACCCTTGTGATTGAGAGGCCCTATGAAGGTTACACTGAAGTGCTGCACATGGATCATCTACGATGTCTTAAATTTAAATTATAAGAGTAAAGTTAGTCTTGGATAAGCTTATAATCTAATTCATAACTATTAAGCCATTTTAACATTACATACTGATCTTTGTTATGGAATAAGCTTGTTGGTTCGCATTGAGTTCACAGTTTTAATGTTCATGTTTGCTCTCATTTATTTTCAAGATCTGAGGTAAACTATCTGCTGTTGCTGTCAGTATGGCTATAAAGCTCACACAAAGTGATATTCAAACTCACATTAGATACTTTTAACATTGTATAAAGCACATAGTCAGTACCTGAAATCATCTTTGTTATAGCCTGTATGTTGTTCAAGCCACAATGTTGCAGAAATAGAAACCATTTCTAAAAAAGAATCTGTTGTTGCTTGTCACATGTTGCTGTCGTGGCTGATTAGGACAAAAACACTGACTTACATGGAAGAGATACCTTTTATTATATGCCTCGGAGTCATGTCACATATGGTTGGAACGTGGTGTTAAAGGGATAGTTCACCCAAAAATTAAAATTATATCATTCATATATATATATATATATATATATATATATATAAGTGTGACCACCCCACATATAGTTTGGGTCACAAATTAAATTATTTGTATATATTTCACTTTATTTCTGTTTATATATATATATAAGTTTTATTTAAATTACTTAAATGTATTATAATGAGTTTACACTGAACAGTTCAGCTGCATTTTCTGAATTCTGGGTGTCAGTTGAGAGAGTTGAGTTACCGTGACGACTGCAGCGCATCCTCAGACAACAAAGAGGACCGTGAAAGCAATCACTAACTCTTGTCTCTCTCATTTACTACTAAGGTTAGTTAAATTAATTAAATGTCATATAAAACTGTAATTTACATGCTTAAATGTACAAATAACTTGTTTCAACTGATTATTTATTTTATTAATAATTTTAAGATGTTTGTCACACAGAAGTTTTCCATGTATTCACCTGAGTAATTTATGTGTACAACTACTTACCCGAGTTGTTTACCCTGAGACACTAATTCAGCTGGTTTTGTATAAGAACTAGAGCATTTTTGTACATATGGTTAAGGTTTCATTTCGTTATTTGTTTATTAATTTATTTATTGTGATTTGATTTAAGTATATATACAGTGTGTATTATTGTTTTCTAACATGTTTATGAATCACTTTGTGATTCAAAGTGTCTTACTGACTCTGAAATACAAATGTGTATGTGCATTCTCAGACAACAAAGAAGACCGTGAAAGCAACCACTAACTCTTGTCTCTCTCATTTACTACTAAGTTGATTACTGCTTACAGTCTTCCCGACTGCTCGGGACCTATAACAGATTTATGAATGAGAAGAGAAGAATTGTTAAATAAAGTTGTTATATTTGTGCACCAAAAGTATTCTCGTAGCTTCATAAAATTGCGGTTGAACCCCTGATGTCACATGGACTATTTTAATGATGTCCTTATTTGGTTTCTGGACCTTGATCATGGTAGGACACTTGCTGTCTATGGAGGGTCAGAGAGCTCTCAAATTTCATCAAAAATATCTTAATTTGTATTCCAAAGATGAATGAAGGTCTTACGGTTTCGGAACGACATGAGGGTGAGTAATTAATGACAAAATTTTCATTTTTGGGTGAACTATCCCTTTAACAATAGCTTAGTGTTTAGCATACTTGTTCCAGCTCTCCAGAATTGCTAAGAAACAAAAGTAAAACACATCTCTCTTGAATAACCTGCCTGATTTGAGGTATTATTCATGCCCATAGCTTGGTGATGTGAAGTTTTGTCTGGAAGAAGAGGTTTTAAGAATAGTAGAACAGTAATGCTTCACAAACATCTCCAATTAAAATAAAAAGTGATGATTTTTAATGTAATTGAATAAAAAATATTATTAGTACAGCTTTGCAGGTAGGTTTCTTGAAGCATTTTGGAGATGTTTCCACAGTTCTTCTGGATTTAGTCTGTCTCAGTTTGTTGTGTTTCTTCATGTCATTCCAGACAGACTGGATGATGATGAGATCAGATCTCTGTGTGGAGCACTGGCTGTTGTCAGACTACTTGTGCGAACAAAAATCTCACTGGATTATTACAATTAATGGCAAAATGAATGTTTGGAAAAGTAAACGGATATTTCCTACTGACACACTACAGCAAAAGATAGAAATAACTGACTTAAAACCATTTTTTAGCTGGTAAATATACTAGTGGTCTAATAATTTTGGCCACCATTGTATAATTCAATCTATTTTTATGTCAGATCTGTTTTTCAGAGCATTTTGATGCATCAGGATCATAGGTGCATGAAAGAAGCAGCAGGAGCACACTCAGCACAGTGTGAAGAATGTCAGGTGCTTGATGCCGATAGGAGGATTGTGTTGTAGAATGTTCCGGTGGGCATCTGCAGGAACAATAAAAACAAAGACGCTTTAGATGGGGCGCACACTAAGCTCTGATTTAAAGGCTTGTTGTGACAATGTTTTCGACAGATTTGTGAAGGCAATGTGTCTCAGTGCCACAGGCACTCAGTGTGAAGGTCACTGGCACTGACAGCCGCACAAACACACACTCTCATTGCGGTCAGAGTTGAGGCCCAGCAGAGCCATAGCAAAATAGAAGGCTTTCTGTGGATTCTGAGATAAGCTCTGTCTGAAATGAACTTGAGGAACATTGCAACATGACCGCCATCTGCTGTGAGGCTGTGTTCATCGGGATAACCTTACTATGTCATCACATACAACTCTGTGATTGTCTCAATTACATACCATTACAGCTTTCAAACTGAATGTGGATCATACCAGACCTGTTTGTCCATTGCTTACAGGTGGATCCAAGTCTGTCTCCCATGACCTGATAAACATGTTTGTAGAGGCTTCATCCTCCGTCTTTCAATTCAGCCCACATAAAAATCCAAGATTAATATAGCTGCCAGCCCCCTAAAAAAATCTAACCTTGCTCTTGAAGCAATAAATAATTCTCTCAGCCACAACAGCTCATTTTAAGGCAAGAAGCTGAGCCCCCCTAAGACTGTAATTCTAAAACAGCCTCTACATGTTAGATTTGATCTAAAGAATGTAGAGTATTTCCAATTTTGGTGGTAGGGATTTTGATTCATCTCAGGATTGGAATATGAAATGAAATGAAATAAGAGTCAGTGTACGAAAGTGAATAAGAATTTTTTTGTTCACTTAAAAGATTTGTTAAAAAACAGGTTCAGTATCATGTCATTATTATGTCGCTACCACATGAAAAGAGCAGCAGTTCTCTTATTAAACATGCAGCTTTAGCTAAGCAGATAATGCTCAATGTGTGTAATGCCGAGAATCAATGTAATGACTTTATTTTGAGGATCAAAAACGACCTAATCTATAAACCTGCTGATGACTTCAAAACACACAGCTTGGGCAGCTACGACTCAATGGCAGGATTAATGATGCTGTTCTTTTATTGAATTCATTACCACGCTCAGTGAGCATTAATAAAGCCTTAATTGTTCTGTCTAAACCCAGTCAGCTAATTATGACTTTTCATTTCTTAAACTGCAACTCTGCAGTTTCTTCCATGCAATTCATCATCTTTAGACTTTTAATATACTAAGGGTTCCTGTTACGGGTGCCAGTCAATATAACAGAAAAAAAAACAATTAAGTGAAAGCCACGCTGACTTGCTTTGAAACCATAAAAGTCACTTTTTTAAGGTGGCATTTAAAGAGTTTTCATACGAGCAAGAGTTCTGTTATATAATTTGACTAAATTTTAGGCATGCATTATATAGCTGCAGTCATTTTGGTTTTGGACCCAAATTTAACCATAATTTTAATTTAAGAATTAAATAGAATTCAGAATTTTAACCATAAAGCTGGTTAAATTACATTACTTTTTTTTCTGTTCATCAAACAATCCAATAAAATGTGCCACTGTTTCCACAAAAATATTAAGCAGCACAACTGTTTTCAACACTGATGTTAATAAGAAATGTGTCTTGAGAAGCAAATCAGCGTATTAGAATGATTTCTGAAGGATCACGTGACACTGAAGACTGGAGTAATGATGCTGAAAATTCAGCTTTGTGAAAACAGGAATAAATTACATTTTAAATTTCTAACAATTAAAAAAAATAATTATTTTAGTATTTTACAATATTACAGTTTTTACTATTTATTTAATTAAATAAATGCAGCCTCAGTGAGCATAAGAGACTTTATGCTCACCATAAAAAACATTTCAAATCTTACCCACCCCAGTAGTGTATAGATCATGGGACCCCACATTATTTGTCAATATGTCGGGTTTTACCTTCACAACTCAGTTTCGCCTGGTAGTTTAGATTTTTTTTTTTTTTAATCTGGTTCCTTTTATAACCATTCTTTGTTGGCAAAGCGTCAAGCTTTGCATGTCGCCAAAGCAACACACAGCAACAGCAATTTTCTCACCACCTTGGCCAATCCAAATTGAGAAAATAACATTTTGCAGGTACTTTATGTCATACGCACATTATGACATCCAAATGTAGCGCCCCTGCTCTCTTCGGTAATAGAGATTACAGACATCTTGCGATAATAAATCTAAAGTGTTCTCATAAGAGGCTTAATGTTCTTCCTAATCTGAGATCATTCCTTTAAATGGGAGCACTAGAGGAGCAATGGTGGGAATTTGATTTATGAGCAAGGAAGAGCCTGTCATTTTGCTGCCTCCCCCTTTAATAAAACGATATGAAACCTGCCTTCATAAAAAAAAAAAAAAAAAGGTTATCGAGAACTGAGAAACAGTAGAGCTGAGATATTTCAGAAACGGATATTACCAGCACTGACACAGAAGATTGTCTTGTTTGATGCCATTTTGTTGGAGATAAATGTTTAAGAGGCAAAGGAGCCAGAGCAATAGATGTGCCTGGATTATTACCCATGATCCAGCTGATGTAGCTACCAGAAACCAAGTGTGTGGGATCACTGATGAGATGAGTAGCAGTTTATTCATGTGAACAAACACTTTTTAAATTAACAGTGAAATGTGGAGGTCAACATACAGTCTCCAGAGCTTGTAGTTTCATAGATCTGCTGTAACACATTAGAGGTAGTTTTTGTTTATTTAACATGGTTGCCAACTCTTGCTAGAACTTTCTAAGATTTTATATAGTTATGAGTCCCCTAATACTTATGAATAATCAAAACTAGTTGTCATATTTGCTAACTTGTGCCTTGAGGGTACAATTGTTCTCTTAATATCGGATTCCATATATGTGTAATAAGTCTCTATTATGTCAAATAGTATATATGTAAATTGGGATATGTATGTATGTATGTATGTATGTGTGTGTGTGTGTGTGTATATTATATATATATATATATATATATATCAGTGGCGTGCGGTGGTGTTTTAAAATGAGGAGGCAGTTTTATATAGCTATATGTATGTGTATGTGTATGTGTATGTGCGCGCGTATGTGTGTGTGTCCCTGATACACTTAATGTTGTCACATTTTCCTGGGTAAATAATATTACATAAAAAAGAGAACAAATATAATAATATTTTGTATTTTATTAATATTTTTTTTTTATTATTTAATAATTTTAATACTAATTATACATTTCATAGCGTTTTTATGCATTTTTATATTTATTCCAAAATAATAACTAAAGGCAGTAACAATTTTATACATTAAGATTTGAATTTTTCACAAGGATATCTCATATTATAAGATATAGAAATATGTAAAGTTTGTAACTCTTTTGGCTTCATGATGATTTGAATCTACATTTTCTTAAGTGCTTCTAGAGCAGTTCTCTTTCTCTGTTGGTCTTTGATAGACTGATCCTGACCCTTAGATCTAGTCTTCAGTCGCTTTAGTACAGCTTGATCTGTCAAGTTTATTATACTACAAGTATAACAAACATATTAGTGCTATCTTAGGATGCAATACTAATGCAATAATAAAATTAGCAAAGTTAAGGCATGACCATTGGGCAGCGAAATACTCATTGGGTCAGCACAGTCAGAAAAAACAAGTGGAGAAGAAAAGACACGTTAACTGCAAAAGAATTAAGAATTAATGTGAAGAATTAGGTGAGAAACCATCAGGAACCATTTAGTCTCCAGCGCCATCATTTTCCAGAACTGCAACCTTCCTGGAGTCTCCACAAGTGCAATGTGTCAGGTTCTCAGAGACTTTGCTTGGGTAGAAAATCCTAAAAAATGGCCCTCACTTAATAAGAATAACATGCTGAAGTGTTGTGAAATCCATTAAGACTGATTTTTCATAGGCTTTATGGACAGATAATTTTGAGTGACTCTTGAAGAACCAGCACCACATCCTCTTGAACCACTGTTTGAAGAACTTATCTTCCAGAATCTGGCGGTAAGTTTGAGGAGCTCATTTTATTCAATCTCTGCAAGACAGACTTTTCAGGATAGGAGATGGACTAAAATGAGCTCCTAAAACATACTGCCAGATTCTGGAAGATAAATTCTTCAAACAGTGGTACAAGAGGATGTGGTGCTGGTTCTTCAAGAGTCACTCAAAACTTATCTGTCTGAAAAATCAGTCTTAATGGATTTCACAACACTTCAGCATGGTATTCTTATAAAGTGAGGGTCATTTTTTAGGATTTTCTACCCAAGCAAAGTCTCTGAGAGCTTGACACCTTGCACTTGTGGAGACTCCAGGAAGGTTGCAGTTCTGGAAAATAATTGAGCTGGAGACTAAATGGTTCCTGATGGTTTCTCACCTAATTCTTCACCTTAATTCTTAATTCTTTTGCAGTTAACATGTGTCTTTTTTTCTCCACCTGTTTTTTCTGACTCTACTGATCCAGTGAGCATTTCGCTGCCCAATGTTCATGCCCTAACTTAGCAAATTCTATTATTGCGTTAGCACTGCATCCTTCTCCTGGGCATTTAATAAGTTTTGACTTTTAGTCTGAGTTAAATCTCTTTTTTTGGCTCATTTTATCTGTAAAAGAAAACCTGCCTAATAATTCGGCACACCTGAATATAAGAAGTTTTTGACTTCCAGCCTTCATGGACAATTATATATCACTTATAAATGATTAAATGCAAAGTCAATAGTAGTTATTAAGACTGATGTGGTTTGGAATTGGTAAAATGTTCTTGGAAAAAAATATGACCAGAATATCAACTTGCCTAATAATTCGGCACACAGTGTATATGTATATACACACACACACATACACACACTGTATAAACACTCAATTTCTACCCTTTTTTGAGCTTGGCATAATTTGAAAAATGTTATTTTACATATGCATTTTATTTAATTTATATATTTATTATTAATTTAGAAATTTTTTCCGGATCTAGAAATGACACAAAATTAGTCAAGCTCATACAGTATATCCATGTTTTTCAAGTATTGTTCTCTCGTTCACAGGAGGATGCTGCGGAGAGCGAGGAGCGTGTTCAGCCGCTCATGTCCTCAGCGGAGCGCAAGCAGAGGTGGGAGCAGGGCCAGGCCGACTACATGGGAATAGACTCTTTTGACAACATTCAGAAGAAGCTTGACGTTTTCCTGAAATAAAAAGTCAAAATGTCAAACACACAGAAATTTGAGAGTTTATTCAGCTATGCAAGACTGTCACACTGTGGCCCGCTAACACGTCACACTCTTTGTCTTCTTCATTCAAGCATTTAATGCTAACTTTACCTTTGAACCTCGTGCAAAATGTGACTTCTGGCAGTGCATGGCAATTTTAATAGATAAAGGCAGTTTTTGGCCGGCTTTCTCTATCACATGCTCAAAGTTTCCATGTTTGGAATGCACTTTCAGACATTTTTCTGGACTTATACTGACACCTAGAGGTGTGGATTCCTGAATGTGCAACATGCCAATGTACAAATGCTCAATTTGCAGTGATAAATATATACAATTTACTTACAAAAGTCCAGTATTGGGGTTCCTGAGTAACCCAGCTACTACTGTTAGTATTGAGGAGACATGTTCAGTGTACATAAAACAGCTTTTCTGAGTCTACTGGTGTAAATGGAGTGAGTTTAATCTCACATGTACATGATTTTAAACTTTTAAACATTCATTTTGATTTCTTTAGGGATGACCGCTTTTTACTGAGGAAAAGAGAACTGTGCACCTTTAACTAGAGCACACCATGTTGCCAATCCTAGCACTTTTGAATAAAATATTCTTACTTTTTCAATAAAATCAAATTCAGAATATGTGGTTATATTTTTAATTCTCTTTTACGAAACAAAAGCTTCTCTTTTTCGTCACCTGTCGTTGATTGGTGCCTTATCGTTTGACATTTTAAAGGCTTTATGCTCTTGAATGTTGGTCTGGTTGGCTTTATGTTCACATGCTGGATGGTGTATGTTCTCTGGTTTACAGCTGCTGTTACTGTCTTCTCACTTTTGTCACATATTATTTCTTTTTATATCTTTGTGTTTTTCTTTTGTATCTCTGTTTTCTTTTATTCAGTGTTACAGGGCCATTGTCCCCTCTGGCTACAAAATAAAACTTTAAAAAAGATTTTGTGAATTTTTTTTTTATTATTATTGTTGTATTAATGTACGTTTGAGAGGCAGGCAAATGAACTGAACTGTAATAGATAATACATAAAATAATATTTAACTTCAGCTGTCAGGAACATCTTCCAGGTTTGTAACTGAAGTCTTACTAAACGCATGGGTGTAATTTGAGAAATATTTAGATAATATTTGCTGAAAGATTTCGTACAACAATAACATTCCGAAAAAAAAAAAAAAAAAATCAGGAAATTCTGAATTTATTAATTATGTTACGACACCCTGTGGTTGTTGGTGGAATGGCATCTTTACATAAATTATTTTAGTGTTTGTATTCATGAAATATTCTTATTTTCATGCAGTTCTTAAGTCAAGCAAAATTACTTTATATGTATTTTTAATAAAAGAAACAGCAAGCGTCACCTAGGCAAATATCTAATCAAATACATTCATAGGCTATAATGAGATTACACTCCTTTCATTGTTTTCAATCTTATGATTTTTAAAATTACTGTTATAGTTTTTCCCATAAAGTTGTATTTATATTAAGGTTATATATAATATTTATATAATTTATTTATTTATATTTTATATTTATATTTTACATTTATTTATATTGTATTATTTATATAATATTTATATAAAGTTTTCCACTGGGAAATTTCAGACGGAACCTTTTTTTATGATTATTTTTTCTTTTAATTACACTTCAAATGACCCATTACAAATATTATAACAATTTTTAAGGTAACATAACGATTAAATTATTTTTTTTAAAATGCATGCCTAACCTGTTGTCTATTGTTTTGAGTGGTTGATGAAAGTGGACTGTTATTCATGTTATCATAATTTATGCTCGTGGCCCCGCCCCTCAAGTGCATTCGCTCTTTTTTATAATAGGTAAACGTTCTGTAATTTGCGTACATTTGCATAATTCATGAGACGTGACTCCATGGCCCCGCCTCCGGCAGAGTTGTCAACAGTCAGTTCAAGATGGCTGCGCTGCCGATGGTGAGGGTCGCGCTGCTCATCGCGTTCTCGGGGTTTCTGACGCTCATCCTGGGCTTCGGCTTGCCGTCTGTGCTCAACCTCTTCGCGAGGTGCTGCGGTTTTCCGGAGGCGAGCGTCACCGAGAGCATAGTGCTGCTGTACGCGCTGTTCGTACTGTACGTGGCCATGCCGCGACTCCCCCGCGGGACACTGAAGGTACAGTACAGTCAGCAACTTACACACATCAACAAAAACTAACGGCATTTCATCTGGCGTAAAACCTTACCATATTATATGATATTTTACTGAGTCTGAAATCTGTCTTTCACTCACATAAACATTATATCTTACTCTCAAACACTATGTCTATGTTGCAATCCTACAGCACCTTAAGTTAATGTACTTTTGATTTTCGATTAAGTGTCTAATTCAATTCTGTGATGCACAAAAAGAAAGTGTATTAGCCCACTTTATTGAATTCTGTAAACTTGTATGACCAGTTTGGTGATAACGTTGTGTCCTGCACAAAAAACTTGCATTATGTATTATTACCATGCAACAAGTGGTACATTATCCGATATATGTCTGCATCGTGTGTGTGTGTGTAAGTGAGCGCATGCATGAAATATATTAACAATCATTTATCTTTGCCTTATATAGAGTCCTAGTGATAAATGATATCAATTTCTGTGCTTTTTTGCATTTATTTTTATTTATTTTATTATTATTATTATTATTATTACCATAAAAACCAGAGATACAAGGTTCCAAGATGAAATAATATGCAATGCATTTGTGGTATAAATGGTACATGATGCAATATATGTATGTATATGTGTGTGTACCATGAAATATATATAAAGAGGGAGAGATAATTATGGAGCCCTAGTGATGAGCAATATGAATTTCTGTGCTTTTTTTTTTTTAATATATAAATGCAATGCATTTTGTATTTCAATGCTCATGAACTTGCATCGTCATGAAAAGTGTAGACATAAATCAGAATTTTATAGGTTTCGAATTTATGGAGATTAATGACATACTTAAAAGTCCAGGAAATGTAGTGCTTTTTTTTTTTAATCAGATAGAAATAGTTTTCAGTGCATGCAATTTCTATGCAATTTCTATTTTTGTATTATTGTAAATATTTTATATTTATTGAAATGCGAACTAATAAACCTAAACGAGGTGATTGTTGAGCTACGGTTGACCAAACACTGACAGAAACTATTGCATAAATGCGATGTTTTACTGTTTCATATATATTTATTATATATATTTTTTGAATTAATGCTGATTCTTGTATCAATTACCTATTAATTGGTTTGAAATCACAGTTTGAAAACCACTGATTTCGTAACACATTTTAGGAATTGCAGCTCAGTTGAGAATGAGATGAGGCTTGTTTTCTTCTTAGCAGGCCAGTGAATTGTTGGCACATTCGCTTGGAGTTGCACAGTAATGCCGTGGCTTTATGAAAGTAATATTGCATAATGTTTCCTTTGTAGGTTGAAGGGAAAGCTGTGCTCATTACCGGCTGTGACACTGGATTTGGACTGGCTTTGGCCAAGCACTTTCACAAGCTTGGCTTCTCTGTGTTTGCAGGTTGTCTGTTTAAGGTAATGGTTCAGCTATTCTTACAATGAGCAACTCAGCTGAGCTTCTGTCGGACCGCAGTTGATTTATAAATATATGCTGTTGATGTAAAGTCAAAGGAGCTATATGTGCAATATGTGATGCAATATATTTCACAAGATTCAGTTGGGCTTGTGTCAAACCTTTTCATAATTCTAGAAGTATGACCAAATGATCATATCACGGTTATGTATATATTGTGATATAGTTCTTTGTGGCTGGAAATTCAGTTTTAAAGTTGTACTAAATTTTTTGGTAATGCAGAATAAATGAATTACTCAAATTAAGATCAGACAAGTCTACAGTGTAAATGTCTGTGTGTATGCAGAGTGTGTGATGTTATGGCGGTTTACTCTGTGTGTTTTGTGTGTGGAATAAGGACGGAGAAGGTGCAAAGGAGCTGGAGGGCCTTCATTCAGAGAAGCTGAAGGTCGTGCAGCTGGACGTCTGCAGTGAGGAGCAGGTCTCTCAGGCGGTTCAGTTTGTGACCGCTAACCTGGACGACCCGGAGAAAGGTGAGGGGTGTCTGGCTCATAGAGGATGGGGAGTTCAAAGGTCATTCAGGAGGACCAGACCACCATGATGGAAAATGGGGACATTTCAGTGCAGAGTTGTTTTAGTATTATTTGAGTAACATTTTGAATTCGCTTTTGTTTTTGAATTTTCATTTTATTTTTTAAAGTTGTAGCAATTTTGTTATGCGCGTTTGTCGTCTTATACTTCTATATAGCTTTAAATTATCTACTTATCTTCTATATAGCTTTAACAGATTTTCAGCTAACATTTATATACACGCAAAATTAATAAGATATCACCAATATAATTTATTTATTCAGTAACATGTGAAACCATGATAATACCATTTTTGTTTATGCTTTTGTCATTTTTATTAGTTTTTATTTAAATATTGAGCTTTATTTATTTATGCAGTTTTAGTTCTAGTAATTTTAGAACTTCAGCTCATTTTCAGCTAGTTGCCAAGGCAATATTTCTAATTTTAATGTTTTCTAAAATGTATTTATATTTTATGTGATATTTTAGATTTATATTTTATTTCAGCTTCATTTCAGTTAATTAAAAATTATTTTTACAGTCACCGTCAAATTTTTAATGGAAGGTGTTCTGGTGTGGCTGAAATTAAGGTGCCATTTATTTGCAAGTGACAAAAAAAAAACAACTGTTTCTCAGATGTGTTTTTCAATTTGTGAACACCTTTTTTTTTGCTTTTATATTTTTGAATGTTTATACAAAATTAAATGAAGATTTAATGCCGTCAGTAGAATAAAATATTTGATCTAATATTTTTCAACATCAGACAGTCTTTAAGCAGTCTTAAACCAGAATGACTTTGTATGATGTGTTAATTTTTTAAATGCATGTAAAACATTCATATCTTCACTTTGACATCTCTATTTTGTTGCATCATTCTTTAAATAGACCTAATGATATTTATGACACCCCTGCAGTTGATAAATTGCTTCTTAGAAACGGTTTCCTCAGTGATCAAATTCATGGTGTTTATTTCCCATATGTGATTTTTAGCATGTAGATTTACTCGTATGGTTCCTGCAGGTGTGAACAGTGATGAACAATAATTAATCTGAAGGTCAGGTGGGCGTGGCTAGAAATTGTTAAAGCTCATTTGTTTAGAGATAATAATGACCCCGCCCCCATGCTGTCAATCACTGTGCCACACCCCCATCACGCAACAAACTAAACCACACCCACCAGATACAGCTGCATAGATTAATGATTGTTCATCACTCTTTATACCTGCTATAAACCATACGAGTACATGATCCATGATCACAGATCAAACAGAAAATAACAAACAGCATATATTTCCTTAAAAATATGGCACACTGTAAAACAGTTGAATAGTTTACCAAATGCACTATTTACTGACTTCAAATCAGAACTGAAGCTGTGTGATCCTTGTGCCATCTCCTTGATTTAAACACTTGAAAGATGAAATATCTAAACTGGAGTTTCTTATAAACTAATCACCTAAGAATCCCTTAGCAGTTGTGTGGAGTTTGGTACTGAATTTTAGAGGCTCAATAATAAACCCTAAATTCATGAAGAATGTAATTTGTACAAATTTTGGGGGTCAGGGACCTCATGAGGCCACAGGAGGGTGATAGGGAGTCTGAGAAAAAAAAAATAATGAGTGGAAAAAGATGTTACAAGGCAGGGATGTCAAACGTAAGATATGAATTCAGAGTATATGTAATGCAGTAACATGATACTATACTGACACGTTGGTTTCTGTAGTTTGAAAACATTAGATCACTTGGAATGATTTTATTCTACTAACAGCTCTGCTTATGCATAATTGTGTAAGAAATGAAAGCAAAAACGTTCATAAATTAAAGAACACTATACTGTAGTTAACACAGTGGTTTCACTGTTATCAGAGACGACAGAAAGCAGTGCAGAGGAAACATCAGCTAAACCAGCACTGTCAGCAGTGAAGATGATGTCAAGATAAAAGTTCTGCTTCTGAAACTAATTGGCCAAACAGGAAAAACTGGCTGAATAACAAATAAAATAAAGTTACTGAATTAAAAAAAATAAATAAATTGTAATTTTAACTTTTTCATCTCACAATACTGACTTTTTTCACGCAAATGCAATTTTAAATCTCGCAATTCAAAAATTTTTTCTCAGAATTGTGAGATATAAACTTAAAATTGCGAATTGTAAAGTCAGAATTGTGATATAAAGTTGCAGTTGTCAGTTATAACGTCTAATTCAGAGAGCAAAAAGACGGATTTTTCTTTATTAGGGGTGGGAATCTTTTGTTACCTCACGATTCGATTCATATCGATTCTTGCGGTCACAATTTGATTAAACTTCAATTCACGATTTTCCGATTTTTAATCAGAGATTCACGATTTTATCAAATTTTTTGTGCACACTGGACGTCAAATGCACCAGTATTTTGATACAAAAACACACCAGTCTATAGTATGGGTAGTCCTGACTCAAGAAATCAGTGTTTCCTATTAACTTCCTAATAAATAAAAAAACATTTTACACTTCCCATTAGGGATGTGTCCGAATCCAAATGCTGTGTTCGGAAAGGAAATTGTGCGTACTATGAAACCCCTAAAGGGAATAAATACGAGATGGGAGGGAAATAATATATTTCAATGCTTTCTCTCGCAATTATATCGTTGGGTAATTATACTGTATATAAATTGCGGACATCAGGGAGTCGTTATTAATATGGGGGCATTGAAATCACTTTTGAATGCGCGCTTGCTTTTTACTTTCACTTTCGAGATTCACAATCACACGTATTCTGTTTACAGGTGCATCTCAATAAATTAGAATGTCGTGGAAAAGTTAATTTATTTCAGTAATTCAACTCAAATTGTGAAACTCGTGTATTAAATAAATTCAGTGCACACAGACTGAAGTAGTTTAAGTCTTTGGTTCTTTTAATTGTGATGATTTTGGCTCACATTTAACAAAAACCCACCAATTCACTATCTCAACAAATTAGAATACTTCATAATACCAATAAAAAAAAAATCATTTTTAGTGAACTGTTGGCCTTCTGGAAAGTATGTTCATTTACTGTATATGTACTCAATACTTCGTAGGGGCTCCTTTTGCTTTAATTACTGCCTCAATTCAGCGTGGCATGGAGGTGATCAGTTTGTGGCACTGCTGAGGTGGTATGGAAGCCCAGGTTGCTTTGATAGCAGCCTTCAGGTCATCTGCATTGTTGGGTCTGGTGACTCTCATCTTCCTCTTGACAATACCCCATAGATTCTCTATGGGGTTCAGGTCAGGTGAGTTTGCTGGCCAATCAAGCACAGTAACACCATGGTCATTGAACCAGCTTTTGGTACCTTTGGCAGTGTGTCCTGCTGGAAAATGAAATCAGCATCTCCATAAAGCTTGTCAGCAGAAGGAAGCATGAAGTGCTCTAAAATTTCTTGGTAGATGGCTGCGTTGACTGTGGACTTCAGAAAACACAGTGGACCAACACCAGCAGATGACATGGCAGCCCAAATCATCACTGACTGTGGAAACTTCACACTGGACTTCAAGTAGCATGGATTCTGTGCCTCTCCACTCTTCCTCCAGACTCTGGGACCTTGATTTCCAAATGAAGTGGAAAATTTACTTTAATCTGAAAAGAGGACTTTGGACCACTGAGCAACAGTCCAGTTCTTTTTCTCCACAGCCCAGGTAAGATGCTTCTGACGTTGTCTCTGGTTCAGAAGTGGCTTGGTAGCCCTTTTCCTGAAGACGTCTGAGCGTGGTGACTCTTGATGCACTGACTCCAGCTTCAGTCCACTCCTTGTGAAGCTCTCACAAGTGTTTGAATCAGCTTTGCTTGACAGTATTCTCAAGCTTGCAGTCATCCCTGTTGCTTGTGCACCTTTTCCTACCCAAATTCTTCCTTCCAGTCAACTTTGCATTTAATATGCTTTGATACAGCACTCTGTAAACAGCCACACCTTTCAGTAATGACCCTCTGTGACTTACCCTCTTTGTGGAGGGCGTCAATGTTCATCTTCTGGATCATTGCCAAGTCAGCAGTCTTCTCCATTATTGTGGTTTCAAAGAACAAGAGATACCGGAATTTATACTGTATGGATGGTCATTAATTGAAACTCAAATGTAAATATTCTAATATTTTGAGATACTGATTTTTGACTTTCATGAGCTGTAAGCTCTAATCATCAAAATTAAAACAAAAAAACTTTTGAAATGTTTTACTTTACATGCAATGAATCTAAAATATATGAAAATTTCACTTTTTGAAATAACTTACAAGAAAAATTTAACTTTTTCACGACATTCTAATTTATTGAGATGCACCTGTGTACTATGGAGCGGCAGTACTTACCACATTTTACAAGAATAGATGTTTGTCAGTGGTACTCAGGATCTGCAAATCATTCGCCATCGTCCTATCAGTCATCTCTCCTTACTCTGTTTATGTGGTAAGTGAAATTGTATGTACTGTAATGTAACAGGCAACCGCTAGCAAGTGGCTAACCATGTCCCTTTAGTGGCTCCGTAGAACGCGCTGTTAGTTTTCCTTGCGTTTCCAAATACACCGCTCTTGCGGTTTCGTTCCGACAACATCATGTTATTGTTATTATATTAACTAGAAAATCGATTTTTGAAATTTGTGAATCGATATGAATCGCTAGAAGACTGAATCACGATTCATATAGGCCTAAATCTATCCCCCCCCCCACACCTAGTGTTTATATCTCACATTTCTGACTTTATTTCGCAGAATTTTGCATTTATATCACGCAATTCTGACTTTATAACTCGCAACAAAACTGAGAAAAAGTCAGAATTGCAAGAAAAAAAGCCTTTGTGAGATAAAAATTGTGTGATAAAGTTGCAATTACCTTTTTTATTTTTTATTCAGTGACATAATCTGGCTTCCATATTCCATTTCTTCTTGTAATGTTTTTAAGATCAGATTTCTAAAAGTAAGTTTTTATCCATTTTTTAATGTTTCAATATAATCCAGTATATTACTGCTGTAGGTAAATAGCTAGCAAAACAACAAAGTCCAAAACCAGTTTGTAATTCTGACAATACTGTAAATTAAAATAATACCAGTCTGGTATTATATGCTTATGCTGTATATAACATAATATCAGTTCGTGATGTAAAACAGCATAACAGACTGTTTTTGTACAGCTAAAATAACTGAAAGTGAATGACACTAGATGCCTCACAGATTCAAGCTACAAATTGCCACCCCTGCTCTTACTTTAAAAGGTGCTGTATATAATTTGTTTTACTGTACACAAGCATAAACATACCGTAATATGTTTGCAGATATTTAGGAAACATGCTAAGTTAACATACGTTAGTTATTCTACTTTTAAATGTGTGTTCCGTGTCAGTTCACCCCAGTAGTATTTGGACACACCGGATTGCCAGTTGGCGGATAACACAGCGTATTGCAACAAAGGAAGCCAGCAAACAAACTGGGTCAGAGATCACAGATTCTACCCGATCTAAAAATCTGGCAACCCCTGTGAGGAGGAGGCAGGAGAAACAATATTTTGAATTTGGACTGCAGTACCTAATTTAACCACTAGCTGTCAATATTACACACTGCACCTTTAGAAATAAGTGGGGGGAAGCGATTAGGTTTAATAATTTAAAATGGTGAGAATTTTTAGTCATAATTGTGTGAATTTTATCAGGATGTCTGATCTGTGAGTTTAAGGGGGTCGGTGATTATATCTTGCAGGTCTGTGGGCTGTGGTCAACAATGCTGGTATTTCCACATTCGGTGAGGTGGAGTTCACAACCATGGACACATACAAGCAGGTTTCAGAGGTCAACCTGTGGGGCACCATCAGAGTAACCAAAGCCTTCCTGCCTCTCATCCGCAGGGCTAAAGGTAAAATCGTAACCACACACCTTCAGCCCATGAACACACTCCACAAAGTCCTGCAGTCCAAGGGTGTCTTCCTGCTGTCAACCTTCTTGGAGAATGCTGCAGGCCTTTTGGTTGTGATGAACTTTTGGGTATGGATAATATGTAATTTGGCTGAGTAAACTCAAAAGTTTATTTTGCAGACAGATGTTAATGTGTCTCTACAGTTTCCACTTCTGTTAGTCTTTCACCGAATGAAAGGAATGTTTGGATCTGAATGGATCAATGGTTAAAGCAAATGGACTTTGGAGTGTATTGCCTGACAAACACTTGTGATTTCCGTGATCCAGTGTTTTCAGTGAAACATATATGATTTTTGACATTGGAGCTTCATAATTTCAAAGTTAAAAAAAAATTGTATATGTTTTTAATAGATTTTTTTTCATCTTCAAAGGAATTTAATGGATTACATAAAGTAAAAAAGCAAAATTTACACTCATTACAGATAAAACTTTTTTTATTTTACAAACTGTCAAAACTTTGTTAAACAGTACTCAGTTTAATTAGTTTTAAACATTTAATGTTATTTTTGAACCCCTCTTGTATGTAATATGTAAATGAATACCTTTTAAAAGTTTGCAGTCAGATTGTTTTTGTTTTTTTTGTTACAGAAGATTTCTGTTTCAAATAAGGATGTTCTTTTGAACTTCTTATTCATCGAAGAATCCTAAAAAATTTATCATGGCTTCCACAAAAAATATGAAGTGGCACAACTGTTTGTAACATTGATAATAATCAGAAATGTTTCTTGAGCAGCAAATCAGCATATTAGAATGATTTCTGAAGGATCATGTGACACTGAAGACTGGAGTAATGATGCTGAAAATTCAGCTTTGCATCACAGGAATAAATTACGTTTTAAAATATATACAAATAGAAAACAGTTGTTTTAATTTGTAATAATATTTGACTTTTTTTGTCTTTTGGTCACAGGTCGCGTGGTGAACATCGCCAGCATGTACGGCAGAATGGGAAACACTCTCCGATCCCCTTACTGTGTATCCAAATACGGAGTGGAGGCTTTTTCTGACTGTCTCAGGTATGAAATGAAGGTTTGGGGCGTCAAAGTTTCCGTCGTTGAGCCTGGAAACTTTATCGTGGCCACGGGCATCCTGACACGTGACATAGTCACGACAACAGCAGAGAAGCTCTGGAAGGAGGCGCCCCCCGGTGTCCAGGAGGACTATGGGAAAGCTCACTTTGAGCAGTACATGGCTCTCATGCGCTCCTACTGCAACAGCGGCCAGCGAGAGATCGAGCCGGTTTTAGATGACGTCACAGATGCCATCACGTCCAAACGGCCATACACACGGTACAACCCCATGGAGCCACACTGGTGGATCCGCATGCAAATAATGACCCACCTTCCTGCGGCCATCTCAGATAGACTCTACTTCTAATGAGATGCCAATTTCCAATATATTCATCACAGGGTGAATCAATGAATTAATATATGCCATAGTGAACGCAATCGAATTACTATACAATCTTTTAAATAAAAATCCAAACAAAGAATTAGCATACAATCTTAAATTTGAAAAAAGAATCACAAAACTCAAAGGAATATTCTAGTTAAAATACAAGTAAAACTATGTGTGATACCACAGGAAATAAGACAAGTCAACATTATATTCCCTTAAAGGGATAGTTCACCCAAAAATGAAAATTTGCTGTTCATTTCCTCACCCTCAGGTCATTCAAGATGTAGGTGACTATTTTTCTTGGTCCTTGGGGATTCATAAAATGCAAGTCACCAGCTGCTGTCACTTTGAGAGACAATTAATACCCGTGGCTCCTGATAACATATTGAGGTCTTATGAAGCAAAACAATCGATCTGTGCAAGAAACTGAACATTATTATTAATATGTGTAATCCAGAGCCTCAGGCACTCTGGTCATGTTCAGTTTCTTGCACAGACTGATCGTTTCGCTTCATAAGGCTTCGGTATATATTGTCAGGAGCCATTAATTTTGTGTCCCTTGATATGGTTTTTGTGACCGTCAAAGTACCGGTAGCTGTTAACTCGCATTATATGAATCACCAAGGACCACAGTTTCAGCTAAAAATCTTCTTAAAAAAAAAAAAAACAAACAAACAAAAAAAAAGGCCTGAGGGTAAATTCACAGCAAATTTTCATTTTTGGGTGAACTATACCTTTAAGTTTAAATGTATGCACTTTGATTCACTTTATCATATTTTAGGCTCATTAATGGTTAAGTATTTTGGAAATGTGAACACTTTTCAGTATTTTGATTTGGTCACGCAGACATTTCCATAGAGCGATCACGAATCACCAGAGGCCTGAAGCCAGAAGCAGTGAAAAGCAGCATTATACAGCACGTCCCGGCTGGCTGCTGATGTGGCAGATGTCTGAGTGTGGCTCTTTTCATTGAGAGGATGAAACCACAGATGAACAAAAGAGAGGACGCCTGTGGTTCTGTCACTGCTTTCTTAGGAGAAACAATAAGAGTGAGGGGCTGAAAGGGTTATAGGGTCAACACATTCCCTTATGAGCATTCCCTTTATAAGCGTTTTTTTTAAGAATCTGAATGATTCAATTTTGAGGTATTATGGGATCACTTGCCATCCACTTTAACAAATTTTGTGCTGAAACATTCTGAATGTTGACATTAACAATATATACATATGCGGCATCTCAATTTGCATACTTCTATGCAATAAAAAGATGTCATTTGCTTGATCGTATGTAGTAAGACTGGCTGTGTTTAAAATAGCACACTAGCATACTATTCTTACTGTTGCTGCAGTATGTAGTATGTACTAGCATTCAAAAGTTTGGGGTCAGTGTGATTTTTTTTTTTTTTTTTTTTTTTTTTTTTTAA
>JAFVLL020043227.1:76678-90742 GCA_021397915.2 Tor tambroides
CTAGCTTTTTTTTTTTTTTTTTTTTTTTTTTTTGAAAGGCCTAGGCTGCTTTTATTTGATCAAAAGTACAGTAATAATGTGAAATATTATAATTTAAAATAAATTTTCTATGTGAATATATGTTTAAATGCATTTTTTACTGGGATGCAATGCTGAATAAAGAAATCACTCTAATATGCTGATTGTGCTGCTCAAGACATATTTGTTAATGTTGAAACAGCTGCTTAATATTTTTGTGGAAGCTGTGATACTTTTTCATGATTCGTTGATGAATAGAAAGTAAAAATAATACAAATTTTGTAACATTATAAATGCTGTCACCGTTGGTCAATTTAAAAAAATAAAAATAAATAAATACTACTGACCCCAAACCTTTGAATGGCAGTGTAGTTTGCACAGAATGCAGATTTTATGAATGACAGCATAGAGCGTGGACTTGTGTATCCCACAATTCAATGCACTCGACTTGACCTTCCATCCAGAGTGGTGGGTGAACTGGAAGTAATACTCGCTTGTGATTTTTCACATCTCTTGCTTCACTTATTTGATTGGTCTTGAATTTTCCACACACATTTAAAAAAAAAAAACATGAAGGCAATAATTGGAAGCCAGAAGCCTTACTGCTTTACTTACTCTGAAAAAGTACAAGTATACAATGTATACTGCACAGTAGTAAGATATGGTATACAATTTTGAACATAGCCAGAATGGTAAAAATGACCACATTATAAAATTCTGAACTAGAACCCATTTAAACGTGATTGGAAGCATTAAAGCCTCTACATCAATTTATTACTTTATTTTTATTAGAACTTTTTTTATTTTGAAATTTAAGGATAATACAATTAACAACTGCTGTGGCAGTTTCAGCCTTGTATTGCTTGCTTTGTTAAATGATTGAAAATTCGTTAGAGAATTGTCACAAACCACTACTCTTTCTGTAGTGCAAGGGCTAATGGGCATTATTAGCCTAAACACCACGTATATAGTATGGCATTTGGAAACACTAGGATTTGGGATTCACTAATGCTGATTTACAAACTATATACAGTAGGATGGATTGCATGGGTCCAGGAATGACATCAAATGTTGGCCACCAGAGGGAGCAGTTGAGTTGGCATCTGTAGCCATCAACCTCTTTCAAAAGAAAAACACTAACAGTATGATCAAATAGTGTAATGAGTTATGTCTTTGCTCTCTCTACACATGATGTAATTGCCTAATACGGACCAAGTGTTTGCATGGCTTTCTTGCTCTTCCTGTGAATGTGGAATCCAGTAAAGTGTATGTGAATTTCTGGACATTCTACAAGACTAGTAGAGAAACTTTCATTACACTTTGCCTTATATTCAATATAACTTACTGTATGTTGCAACACGATAATACAGTTTGCACAGCATTCACATGTAATATTTTAGGGATTTTCACTGGCTTTGATTGCGAAATCATGGGGAGTACAGTTATGTATTTAGGGAACTATGCAGACGCAAGTAATTTCACTCGTAATGGTCACACGGTGCCCCTGCTGTTCTCTATCAAGTCCTTTCTCTTCCTATAGCTGACATGTTTCAGTATGAATATTGCCTGTTTCTTGTCTTAATTGTCTCACGCACAGCATGTGTAAAGTCATTATGATTCCCAGCAGGTCTTCATTAAAGGCAGGGTATGCAATTTTTCAAAAACGTTTTAGAAAACTGAGTCGGGGCCGAGTACCAAAACAAACATGTAGCCAATCAGCAGTAAGGGGCGTGTCTACTCATGATGTGCAGGAGAGAGCGTTCAGTGAACAGTCGAGCCGAGCGACAGGAAGATAGAGATAGCGGATAAAAAACAAAAACAGGAAAACATCTGTGGAACGATAAGGCAAGAAGTAGGATGCGTGTAAATATCGGACCGCAACAGCAACAGCGCAACAGCGAAAGTCTGCCTACACTGGACGCGTGTATTTCAGCCGAGACTGTAGTTGTTTAAAACTGAAATCTGCGGCTTATTTATAAAAACAGCGCCTATTTGAAAATGTGCTTCGCCGATTTCGGAGACGTGAGCACCACGTGATCACCGGGGGTGCTCAGTGCTCATGTATCCCGAAGAGAGGAGCATAACCTTGGCTAGTCCTTCTGACATTTGCCCGCTGGCACTGATGTCTCTAGTGGTTAAACATAAGATATAATTCATTTTGGGTAAATCTAACAGGCAATCTTTGGTCTTTATTCTGTTGTTCTATTAATATGTTTAAATGAAAACGAAAAGAGGCAGTGGTGTTTGATATATTTCGTCTGTAAATACAGTGAGGAAGATTGCAGCAGCCGAGGCGAGCTGACTGATGTTATTAAGTACGCTGCTCTTTCCAGAATTACCGGACTTTTGATTATCATTCCGTCCGCGGGAGTTCACACCCGAGTCTAACTCGTGAAATTTGCGTACTTGGTATTGAGAAACGCGCACAGACCTAACGTTACGTCACCAGACCATTTGCCTAATCTTCTCGGTAGTTTAGACCGTGATGGAAACGCAGACAGCAACAGGTCTGGGGGGAAAAAAGATCCTGGGACGTAGTGTTCCAGGTAATTTCGGTGGAAAAGCGGCTTATGTTTCACAGAACTAATCGTTGCCTGGGTTGCGTAGGTTATGTATATGTGGGGCGGATCTATCAAAATAGGGGCGAGACCCTTTTGGGGTAGGGCCGTGTTTGTTTTGGTGATTTCAAATATCAACATATTGCTTCCAGAAATTGCTTACCCTGCCTTTAAATGCCAGCAATATCATTTCCATAGCAGTGGAACAGAAAATCATGCAGGATAACTTATTTCAAATGACATTTACTCATTAAGCCTTTATATATAGTTTTAACCTCTGAAATTGTGACACCACATTTATGCTCTGGATGACATTAAAGAGATGTAAAATTTGATTGATGTAGTTTATTTCTTCCTTTGTACAGTCTAAACTCTTCATGGAGACAGTGAGCATACAACTACATTTGTTTTTCACAGCACCTCCAGGCCCATTTACAGAAACGGTTCACTCATAGTTCAGACAAAATGAGGTTACTCAATAAAACTGGTCAATTCAGCTCACAACATCAACTATGCATGCTTTTCAGTAGAGGATCTAAGGGCCTGAATTCAGAATTCATTCTTTTGTAACAAAATTAAGTTTGTAAAGGCAATGCTTTCTCTATTTCTTTTCTCAGATAGCTTGAATAAAAATCCAAAGGGTTGACTGAGAAATTTACTTCCCAATATTCCAGGTTTCAGTAACTTTTTTTTAGATAAAATGTTTGCAAATTAGCTAAAACCTAGTACAAAAGTGTTACAATGCTACATAATTCAAAGCATTGTCCAAGTTTGGATGTCTAAACAACTCAAATCACTTACCACCATGTTCCCAGAAGAAAGAACAGAAAATCCATTTGGTCACAACTTGGAGAAAAAAAAAAGCTAATTAAGTCTACATGATTGATAACAACAGTATCTCTTTCAATTTCTAGGTACCTCATAAGCTGACAGGTATATCTAGCAGTCTACAGCACAGGTATACTCTTATATTCAGCACAAATACTAATAGGTAACCATGTTTGCTGGGCCTGCTTACCTTAGTCAAGAGTAGATGCAATATTTGACACAAATTAAAGATGTGAAGCAAAGATTTAGTTTTGTTGCCAACTGAAGGGTGTCCAATCCTGCCCTTAGATCATTGGTTCCCAATCCTGGTCCTGGAGAACCCCCAACACTGCACATTTTAGATGTCTCCCTAATCAAACACCTGATTTAGCTCATCAGCTCAGTGGTAAAGACACCAAGACCTCAAACGTGTGTGTCAGATAAGAGAGACATCAAAAACATGCAGTGTTGGGAGTTATCCAGGACCAGGATTGAGAACCACTGTCTTACAACATGTCCACACATGCACGGGTATTTTTATAAATTAAGTTTTTCCTTCTTCTGTTTATAAAAAAAAAAAACTCCGTTCACATGAAAACGCAAAAGCATGCTATGAAGCACTGTCAAGAGCATGCCAAACCAGCAGGTGGTGATATAATCTCAACCGTAAAGCCATGTTGGCCAATCAGAAGCCTGAAAAAGTCTTCAGTACGTGGAGATAACAGCGCATGCTCCAACGTCACAAGCCAAAATCTCCGGTTTCATTATCTACTCAATAACACTGCAACAGGAGTTTTTGAAAATCGTCACCCTGGCAGGAGTTTTCAAAAAGGTTCGGTTTCAGTGACCTGGTGCTGCGGTAGCGTGTGGACGAATGGCCAAACTGCATAGAAGAAAAACTGATTTTGAAAATACCCGCCTTTGTGTGGACAGGGCCTTAGATGGCAAACTTCTTGCAGAATTTACTTCCAACACACCTGAACCAGCTAATCAAGGTCTTCAGGATTACTAGGAACTTTCCACACAGGTGTGTTGGAGCTAAACCCTGTATGAAAGTGGACCCTTCAGGAACAGGACCGAACACCTCTGGTATAACCCACTGAACTTAAATATGGCTTTTACTCCGACCAAGTTCTATATCAGGGGTTTCCAAACCTGTTCCTGGAGGGCCACTGTCCTGCAGGGTTTAGTTCCAGGCCAACAGTCTTAATTAAACACACTTCCAGGTCTTCAGACTCACTAGAAACGTCCAGGCAAGTGTGTTGAAGCTGGTTGGAGCTAAATTCTGCAGGATGTTGGCCCTCCAGTAGCAGGATTGGACACCCCTGGTCTATATGGTAAGGTCACTTAAGCCAGGAGACAAATCATGGCAAGTTCCACAATAGGGATATTTGTGTGATCAGAACATGGTCCATGCACATCTGTCACTTATCAGGGGTGTATTACACACATGCAAAGTGATACTCAAATGACAGTGTGTGCATCTTATAATAGCATTTTGGTTCCAACAACTGAGATGAAGGCACATTTTAAAGCACAAACTATCTGATAAGACTACACGTCTAAGATATTCCTCATCTAAAACAAGTGGATCTCAACTGGTTGATCAAAACCCAAAATTGGGTAGCAGGTTTGTTTTGATAGGGTCTTTGTAGACATTATCCAACAAGTACTTGTTGCTTGGCATCCCCTTAGCCTCAAAAACCATTAACAAAACTACTCAATACAGTAGAATATTGATACTGTTTGGTAATGTTCAGTCACCACTTGGTCTTGAAGCAAAACCTGTTGAGAACCACTTGACACACACTGAACCAATCTGAACTGGTCACATTTATCGAAATCTGACATTTCCACTTAATTCAAGATTAAATCACTCGAGCAAACTCTGCATGTCTCAGCACTTTTTCCCCCCCCCAAACACTCCACAAAAAAAATCCCCATTCCTCAACTCTCACCCCGGTCCATCTCCGAACAGCTGGAGAAGTAATTACGGTCATAGTGATTTCCCCTGGAGAAGAGCCCAGATCATCACCCTACTCATAAGTCTTCAGAAACTTCCATGTTTTTCCAACTTGAATCAGAGACATGTCCAGGGAAGTGTCTTTCCCATTGGCTGGTCCTCCAAACATACTTATCTATGAAGTTTTACATACAAACATCTGATCCTCAATGGAACATCTACCATTATCATAGTATAAACAGTTTGGAACATCTACCATTTATCATAGTATAAACTGTTGAAAACTAAAAGGAAGCAGCACTGTGGATCTTGATCGCCAAGCAAAGTGGATCCTTCCTTGAAACCTGAGCACACAATGCTGCCTTCATGCTGACACGCTTTCATTCATCCTCTACACTACAATATGTATGCTCATTTGAGAAAGTGAGCAACCAAATGAGTGCAAAGCAAAGAAAAGGCAAACACCTGATGAAGCTTCAAACCAATCCACCACCATCACCGATAACTAAAACCATACCCATTGCATCAATCGTACTGCGATTGATGCAATTAGTAAAACACTGAATCATAAAAGACCTATTGTGTATACCAATGTGGTTTAATCTTCTTTAATCTTCAGGCATGGCATTGCAATTCAGGCTCCAATGAAGATCTGCAAATCTTGCACAAACTCCCATATTCATTCAAATAAATGTCTAGTAGAAGATGTTAATCACAGCTAAGCCCTTTGACAAAGCGGAGAGACATATTTATGGCATGGCATGGATTGTGACAGATCCAAGATGTGTGGATAAATTTAGGACTAGCTGACAAACCACAATAATCGGCACCTCGATTGTCAGGGAGGCAGAACGTCTGAAACTTTACCCCACATAAATACAGATGTCATCCTCAACAAGACCTCAAGCTTGTGTTAATGTTGGAAACATGCAGTTGCAAAACTATAGTGCAAGATTAATCCCAAAAAGACTGTGCGTAATTCTGAATATTGGTTTTGGTCACTCACTTTTATTGTTGGAGCATTTTGCAGAAATATTGATTCCTAATAAATATAGCAGATTACGTCAATTTCAACAGTTCTGTGTGGTTCAGGCAATGCAGGCAGTAACAGACAGTATGTGAGACCTTTGAAACATGTTGAGCAAAGTTCTTCTGCAGTCAGGACTTAAACAGCAGAAACTTGAAAGGACAGTTAAAAAATTGGCAGGGAAGTTAAAGAACAAATGAAAAATACATTTTCGAAATCAATGAAAAGAATATATATTAACAAAAGAAGACATAGGTTGTAATTGTAATACATGTTGACATCAAAATACACTGCATCACCTATGGTCTAAAGATACTGTATTTTGATACATTGGGCGTGTCCCTCAATGAAATTCGAGCAATTTTCCGAGCAAATGAACGGGAGTCCATTGTCCGTCTCTCCCTGTACCTCCCATTCTTGGAATGCTTGATATTCCCAGTCTGTCTGTCTGTCTGGAAGTGTAGTCACTGTTAACTGGATGTTTTTCTACTTGGATCAGGAGGCAGCCATAGCCTTGACCAGGTAGAGTTTGTCGCCCTGTTCGCCGGTGAAGATGGGCGCCTTTTTGTAGTGTTCCACCAACTCCTCCATTGAGTTAAACTTGCGTTGTCCGATGCAGTACAGGTTGTCCTTCAGTTGGACTTTGAAATGCTTGTTTTTGGACTGAGCTTTCAGCGATATTGAAAAGTCATTGGGCTAGAAAAAGAAAACATAGGGAGAAAGGGAAAAAATGTCAATTTAGACCAATTGCTGAAAGCAGGAATCTTAGCATGTTTATCAGAATACAAGAAGGAACGTTTCTGTCTACTTACTGAGGACTCACTGTCCCGGATAAGAAAGTCTCCCTCTGTGCCCCTCTGGTTGAGTGCCACCTCTGCCTGATGACGCGTCACCTTCCCGTAGTACCACTGCTTGCCAGCGAAGCGTCCACTGGATGAAGGCTCAATGTAGTCACAGTCAGGTGTGGGCGGCCCGGCCATGCTGGCTGAGTTGTGCGACTCCTGCAGAACAGTCACGTAGTTCTTCGGCACAAGTCCCATCTGCCCGTCGGCTTTGCGACACTTCCACCATTCGGGGTCGTTTTCTGGCTTCTCCACAACATCCATAACCTCCCCCTTCTCAAAGTTCAGCTCTTCATCGTTGCCCGAGCTGAACGGGTAGAGTGCCTGTACTGTGTGCAGCACCCGGTTGCCGTTCGCACTATGAACAACAGCAGCCAATTTCTCCGACAAGCCGGCAGAGTCGTTGCTTGCCGATCCGTCTGCATCCTCCGTCACATAATTGGATGGAAACCATCCCGAACGGCCGTTGTAGCTCCCCCTCCACCAGCCATCACTGCACTTCTCCATGACGATGACCCTTGTGCCCTTAACCAACGACAATTCATCTTCCCGCTCGGCCGCGTAGCTGAATTTGACTAGTGCAGGAAGGTTAAGGTCATACAGACGTTCGCCATTGTCCGGGTAGAAGTCAGAGTCCGCGTTCGAGGCCGTTTCACGCATGCCTGTCTTCCGTTTCACCTTGCCGATTCCTGCATACATAAAGAAAGAAGAACCATTCAGGTTTTCCCAAATACACAATCAGTGTCCCTTCTTTGTACTCAACTACTTGTACTTGTGGCATTGCAGATGAAAACTGCAGTCAGTGTGGAAAGCCAAGAAAATTGGCAACACAAAGTTGAGAAGAGTTCAACTTCATTGAAACTAAAGCAAATGTAGCAACTAGGGGACAAATCACCTTTTCAGAGAGCTTTTTGCTTCATTCTAGGATTGCCTTCTACAATAAGAATACATAATACATAATACATAAGTGGCCGATACAACATACAAGGCAGCGTAATTTTGCTGCTCAACTTTGTGAACAGTCTTCGTTTCAAGGGGGCAGTCATGGCCTAATGGTTATAGAGTCGGGCTTGTAACCTGAAGGTCCCTGGTTCGAGTCTAGGTAACAGCAGGAATTGTAGGTGGGGGGCGTGAATGAACAGCGCCGACTGAGGTACCCTTGAACAAGGTACCGAACCCCCAATTGCACCCTGGGCACCGCAACAAAAATTGCTGCCCACTACTCCAGTGTGCACACTACTGTGTGGGTGCACTTGGATGGGTTAAATGCAAAGCACAAATTCAGAGTATGGAACACAATACTTGGCCAAGTGTCACTTCACTCACTCATTCAGAGGCATACACCTGACACCTTCAAATGGTTTTGTATCAGTTCTTTATACTGAGAAAAAGCGTATGCAGTATATTTATGACTGCACTACTGTCCATTACAAAATAACACATTTAACTAAAAGCATCTGTCAATGGACAGCCTTGATCAGAAATGAAAAATGTGTTGAGACAATCTCTTCAGGGGGTAATTTCATCACCCTGCACCCTGCACTCATTCCATTCTTGTTGAAATTATCTGTGAAACCAAAGAGCATTGTATTTTGATACAGGCACCAACAGGCAGGGCGCGAGTGAAAGGAGAACTTGTCCAAACACATGTTACAGTGCAGTCAGGCTTGTGTTTTCATACTGACAGGGGTTCACAGTAGCTATCAGCTCCCGCCTGCTTGAGCAATGTGTCCTCTCTTAGTAAACACGGGCACTGGTCCAGTTTCAAAACCACCCAATTACAACCAACAAATCATGTTCTCACCACTTTTTACCACTCATAGATCATATGACAAGCTGTGTATTTTTGCCTTCCTCCTTGATCATGGAAATGATTCAATTATTCCCATGTGAACATGTAGGAACAACAGAACAATTCTGCAAACAAAAAGAAATGCTTGCTTTGACAATACAAAAAATATAGCCACCATGATACAAGGGTGCAAGTTTATTTTAAGAAAGGTTCTTTATCATTTGCCACCTGTCTCGCACAGCTGTGTGGTCTAGTTCTGTTATTCAGAGAAAAGTACAATTAACTGCAAAGAGACACTGGAATGATTACCACACCCATCGTCCTCCTCCATGAGGAAGGAATGAGTGAGGGAGTGTTGGGTTAGGTTCATGGATACTGTCGAGGATTCCGGCTTGTCTGACCACATTAGGTCAAGCCAAGTGGGCTGATCTGGAGGATTAATGGAGAATATCTGACCCCGAGGCCTTTTGACCACGCTGGCGGGTTTGGCAAAGGTTTGTGAATAGTGTTACCGTGCAGGAATGTCCACTTGGCAGTGAAGTTTGTACCAGCCCAATCCAAAGGCCCAAGGACAGATAAACACTCTTTCTCTTTACATACTTTACAAAAAAAAGCGTAACAACAAAATTATGGTACTGGATGGTAGTACCATGGTAATTTATAGAATACAAAATGCATGGTACTTCAAAGAATACCATGGTATCACAATAGTATCTCTGCTAAAAAAAAAAAAAAAACCAAACAGCTTAAACTAGCCCAAGGTTGTTTGTTTGCTGGTCTAAGATGGTTTGCTCAAAGTAAGCCAACCCCCACTATAACCATCAGACTAAACCATTCTCACCAGGGGAAACCAAACCACACCAAATTACTTTAGGCTGGTTTACCCTGTTTCAACATGGAAGTAGGCAAACTCAGCCTTTATATTTCAAATTAATATAGGCTACGTGTAGACACTGTTCAAGAATGATACTTAACAGATGTGATTTAACAAAACTTGACACCCGAAAAGCAGGTGAAACCTTGGAACCACTCTTACCTAATCTAAAAGGAAATCACCCAATTTACTTTATGCTTACTCAGGGGTTAAAGGTTAACAGAGTGAGAACAAAGCTTTTCCAATGGCTCTTTCTGCTTTGAGCGAGATGCTTATCACAGCTCGAGGCCAGAAGAATTCACTCTGTGCTTGCAGATACCTCTACTGCCTGATTTGCATTACAAATGTATGAAATCCCAAACCAAGATGTATTTGCCTCTGGCCTCCAAGCTATGTCCGATTAAGGGGACTGACATTTGCATGGTCAATGTGAGCAGGAAGTGAATGTGAAGTGTATGAGCGATACTAACCGAAGCATTTAGTGCCCCATGCGTGAACGTGTTGGTGCATGTAACCGTGGGTGTGTGAATCTTCTGACAGCATGAGTTCAACTCATCTACAAATTCAAAAGGCTTTTCTTAAGGGGACAGTTCACCCAAAAATGAAAATTCTGTTACAGTTTATTCACTCTCATGTCATTCCCTTCCTACGAGCCATCATGACCATATCATTAGGTCAGCTAGTTGATGAGAACCAGATCAGTATGATTTATGACAAAATCATTCAGAAAGGTTTTATAAACAGATCAACTGATTCATTAAAAAGATCCAGATAAATAGTAGTTAGCACATTGTTACTTTTTCAGTAACATCAAAAAGAACAACATCTAATGAGTCTCATCACGCAAACCTTTTGTACGGCTTTGTAAGACCTGGAATATAGTGAAAAAGTTGTTTGGATGTGTTTTTATTGTATTTTTATAGTGTTTTTTTGTGATTTGAAAGCTTAACTAATCGAAAAGAGTGACTACAACAATTCTTAATTTCTCCAGAAGAAAGTCATACAGTTTGGAAAGACGTAAGGGTGAGTAAATGACAAAATGTTCACTTTCAGGTGATCTAATTCATGAAAAAAATAAGGAAAATTTGAATGAAGAAGTGTGAATAAATGAAAATCTGGACTTAAATGCAGGTTCAAATACACAAGGATTACGAAGGCAAATTTCAAGTTGTCACTTGTTAAAAAAGGCAACTGATCTTGGGCGTGTGAATGTTCAGACCAGCGGTGGTGATTTTCTTGAGCGTGATACGACTGATGTTGTTTCACGAGACAGGGAAAGTAATCCACATCCACTCAGTCATCGGATTAGTCAGTCTACATGGTCTCTAGGGAGCTGACATGGGCAGTTTACGCAAGTTTATTTTCAGTTCTCTTAACTAACACTTCTAGACAGTAACCAACCACATCAGCACAAACACACAATTTCGCAAACAGGTTGGCTCACACATGGCTGGTGTATCCCACATAAGTATATGCTTTTTTTAACACTTGGAATTGTACTTTTTAAAAACAGATCTGTGCATGTGTTGAAGATGATGTTAATGATGCTTGTCAAAATTTGCCACCATAATGCAAAGAGGTTTTGGTCCACCCCAAATCTGATATTCTAGTCTCTATGAGTCCATGGATGTGCTGCTGAAAGAACAAAACACATTGTATTAAGCCATGTTGTGTTTCCTGAATACAGAATTAGGAATTCTCCTGGATTCCTATGGAGGTTGCTCAGGAAGGAAGCTGCATGCTTTGTATGGCCATAACTCAACATGTATATATCTATGTTTTATTAAGAGTTTGACCAAAAACTGTCATTTGCAACTAACTGGCAACCATTACAACTTGTAAAACCCAACAGAGTTTCATCTAAAGCTTCTATTCCACCCGCCCGGCGGCCCAACACACTACATCCACTTCCCTTCCATTTTCAATCTTTCCTCTGAGTGCAACATGAACTGACTTAGATTAGTTGTTTCCTATGGTGAGTTCATCCTATTGTTCTCCAATATAAGGCTGAACTCCATTTAAAAGCAACCTACGGCTATGAATAGGTGGATTTTATGCTAGGTAAATAAATGACATGAAAGTGTGGCAAACAAACATAACCTAAGTCTTGTTGAAAAAAAGGTATTGTGGTAGTACCATGGAAAATGTATTGTTTCAGAAGGTTAATATTTAAATATACATAATGGTACTGAATGATGACCATATTCATACACCACGGTGTTTACAAGTAGCTTAAATGTACTTAATAAAGAATATTTGTCATGGTATGGTACGTGTCCACATGACAGCTGGCGTACAGTTGCCTACAAAAATCATGCAAGAATGAGAAAACCCAAGTAGAGATAGTGTCGTCTGAATTTTTTTAGATTTTGCACAATGTGCCCAAGTGTATGAATGAAGGAGATGCAAGCAAAACTGTGAAAACAGGAAAGAAAAATCACTTTCACTTCGAATGTAAAAAGCTGGGCTCAAAGCCGAGCGGAAAACAAGACATTCTTTTAACTCAAAAAGACGAGACATCAAAAGGCCTCCAATGACACTGACTGTAAACCACAGAGCCCTCTTCAACTGCTCAAGACTATGTGCACATCACATGCTCGCTCGATGCACAAACGAATGAAAAACAATCTGCAATGAAGAGACCTCGAAAATCATTTTAACTTCCCTAAATCAAACCCGAAATGCTCAACATCAGCTTAAAAAACCTAGATAATTCAAAGATAGATTCAGCAATAATAGGGGGAAATGAAACACCAGGGTCATATTTCATCACAACAATAAACAAGAATAAAAGATAATAATGGCTATTTTAGTTAAAGTTTGATGACACACATATATATATATATTTATATTATATACATATATATTTATTTATTTATTAATGACATTGTCATAAAATCAAAAAGCCAAAAAAAAAACTCTTATAGTTGATAACTGAAATTCTATACTACTGTCTAAAAAAAAATTAGAAATACAACATTAAAAACAAAAATTGATTGTTTCTTAGTAAAATTTATTGTTGCTTATTTATATAAAATTAATTTAGATTAATTTTGAGATTTGCTAAACGTTTAAAATCATATAAAATGTATTCATACATTTTCTATGATTTATTTGATTAATAATAAGTATACACAAATTATACAAAATATAATTTATGTATGATTTTGAGGTGAAACATTCAGTGAGATTGGCCGTTATAAGCACTGACACTCATTTCTGGTGCAGGTACTCTGACGACACGCTGGTATAAATAGCCTCTGTTGCACATCTGTGCTTATTTGGCTAACGCAGATCCATCGAGAGCTCCTCAGGGAGTCAAACGGGGGTCACAGCCCATCCACGTATGCAGCACCATCAGCCTGCTGTGTGTTTTAGTCAGGAACACTCCAGAAAGCCATCAGCACTTCCTGTACACGTCTTGTGTGAGAGGACGCTAGCATCTGAATTAAAGCTGCGTGTTTGTCCCTCTCACAAAGCCACATTATCTGCTGGTGTTTTCCATCAGCTTTATAAGTGGCGGAGTGGGAAGTGGAGAAAAACAGACGGATGGGCTGACGCTGCAGTGAATCAACAATCCAGTTTCCTCACTTCCTCCCTCACAGGCTCCAAAGATCTGAGGAGAAATCTGTCTCAAATTAGACAACTTCCGCTTCGAGCGGAGGCTGAGCGACAAGAAAAGAGAGAAAGGGTGAGATGGAGTAGAAAAACTGGGCGAAAAGGATGCCAAAAGCTAAGACCACCTCTCAGAACGGGTTTCAATGATGAGCTTAATGAAAAGGAATCAAGGGACAGTTCACGCAAACATTAAAAAACCTAATTTTGTCACCAAATGTTGTTCAAACTCGTACCACTTTCTTCTGTAGAACACAAAAGCACATATTCCTTTAAAGAAACATTTGTGTTGACATATTTAAATATGGCGCATTTAGGTTTATATCAGGTTTGATGTCATCAAATGCCAAACATTGTTGATGGTCGCATGTGGCTAAATGCATGGACGAATGAGATTTAAGTAGGGCTGTGCAATTAATCGAATTCGATCAGCATGCGCATCTCGTCAGTAAAGCCGTGATTAGCAGTAAATCACCATCACCTGTTTTCAGATGGAGCGGCATTTACTACACAGAGCCGCAGATCACCGACAAGCTAGGCAATATCGCGTTCATAATCGCAGACGAAT
>JAFVLL020043228.1:0-13830 GCA_021397915.2 Tor tambroides
TCAGCTCATGAAAAATGGGGGCAAAAACAAAAGTGTTGCGTTTATAATTTTGTTCAGTGTATATATATATATATATATATATATATATATATATAAGGTAACCCATATAAGTTCCACCCTCGTTTACATCAGCAAGAGCCACGATAAAAAAAAAAACTCTACCAAAACTTGTATGAACCCAGAAGTAAGTTTTTTTTGTCACATAAATACTCTGTTATACGTCCAAATTGTTTTTTCAAACTTTGTCCATTCTTAGCATGAAAATCCAACTCTTTAACAGTGTAAACAACTCTGAATGCATGAAACAACATTGTACCCCCCCTTTAAAACATAACTGACCATTAATATCATTAAGAGACTTCAGCACTGAATCTCGAAACTCAGTCAGAAGCAGCAATTGCTGTATGTCTTTTTTTGTCTCATTTAAGGATGTCTCTGTACAAAAGGTCTTGGCTGATTAATAAATTCTCACATTTCCTTCTTTAGGAATAACATATCTGGATTTTTAGACTGAATACTGTCAGCTGGGTGCTTCTGCCTGATCATAGACCATACTAACCTGAGGCAAGGATCCTTTCGCTGCGCAGCACTCATTTCTCTAGGCAATAAGTCAGGTAAGTATCCAGTGGTCAGTTATGTATATGTATATTAGGCTTTTTCCCCCATCGGGTAAGCGAAAATGTTGCTGTTTATGTACTGCTAGAGCATTAACACTTCCTTTGCTTTTACTGATTGGCTTGACTTTTATCTTCTCTTTGAGCCAGTCAAGAACTTTGAACAAATGCTGATTGTGCTCTTCCAGGGTTCTGCCAAAACAAATCAGATCATCTAGATAAACCAACACTTTTAGAAAGTTAATGTTGCCGACTGTTTTCTCCATAACTCTCTGGAAGGTTGCAGGAGCCCCGCTAATCCCCTGAGGCATGCATTCAAACTGATAAAATCCGAGTTCGCAAATAAACGCCATCTTTTCTTTATCAGCCTCCTCCATGCGAATCTGATAATACCCACTCCACAAATCAAGTACACTGAACCATTCACTCCCAGCCAAACTATGGAGTGCATCTTCAACTCGAAGAACAGTGTACTGATCAGGTATAGTGTGTCTGTTCAATGTTCTGTAATCAACACCCATTCGCACTGTGCCTGATTTCTTAAACATTACCATGATAGGAAAGGCATAAGGGCTTCTGGATTCAGAAATGTTACCACATGTCGGCAATTCCATCAGATGATTTCGCACATCTTGCAAGTCAGTAGGACGTAAGCGCCGAGAATGTTCACGAAAAGGAGTGGAATCAGTAAGCTGTATTTCATGTTTAGAACTCTTTGAACATCCCATATCCCATTCATGACAAGAAAATACATCACATCCCTCCATGAGTTTTCCACACAACTGCTGCTTGGCATCCTCTGGTATTGGCAAATTCCCAAAGTAAAACAATGCAGTATCATATTGAACAAATGACTCTTGGCTGATGTGGGCTGAGGTACAATATTGACAGGGTAAAGACAAGCAATTGGCATGCCACATTTCAGATGCACATCTTAAGTGAACATGTTCCTCACAGTAACAGTCAAGATGTGGTTTGATACGGGGAGTCACGTGACGTGCTCATGAACCTAGTCGCACTTGAGGAGAGCTCTGTACGTTTGGCCCCTTTTTGCTGATTTTTTTTGTTTTATTTTAAGTTTTATTCATTAATAATACTTTCCCTGATGGCATACAATCAGAAACAGCAGGAGTTGTCTCCGCTGGCTTCTCCAATTGAGAAGAAATCCAAGCCACCGAACACGAGCGATATGATGAACAAGATGGCGAACACTGTTACACACTTTTAGGACATTCTAAGAACTGAGTTGACGGCGATGTGGAACGAGTTCGCTTCTCACATGTTCGGGTGTTCAGTCGCTATGCTCTAAACTGGATCTCCTTACAGGGGAGATGAGAGAACAAAAGAACGTCGCAGATCACAATAGGTGAGTAGCCGCGCTCGAGCAACAGGTTGTGGACTTACAGGATCGCAATAGGCGCAGCAATCTGCATCTGGTTGGATTGCCTGAAGGTTCTGAAAAGGATGACCCTATGGGCTTTTTGAAAAGATCGCTACCGACGTGGCTCCCGTCTCTGGTGGGTAAAGAGATTAAAGTGGAGTGAGCATCGCATGTACACAAGGCTCTCCTTAGATCGCGCTAAACCACGGGTTTTCATCTTTAAACTGTTGCGGTACGGACAGGGAGCTCATTCTGCGGGCCGCCAGATTTCACGCCCCGGTGAAAACATCCGACGGAGCAACGCTGTCTTTCATTCCAGATTTTTCTCCGGTCACCGCAAAAAGAAGAAGTGCATTTGCACCAATTAGGAAGGAAATTCAAGAAGCTGGCATCCAGAATTTTCTTCTTTATCCTGCAACGCTGAAGGTCATTCTCAATCAAGGTGAACCTAAAATAATATACTCCCCAGAAGAAGCAAGAGTTTTTCTCAGATCCCATTCATCCACTAACTCTCAGTGAATTTCAGCTGGACATTTGCTGTCTTATCAGAGAAGAGATGCTCTAAATGGTTAGGTGACTGTATCTTTCACTGTTCACTTTAATGTTCACTTTTTAATTCATAGTTACTAGAAGCTTTCATTGTGCATATGTATCGCTTACTGATTATGATGTTATTTTATTTGTTTTAGTTGTATTCTTTATCTCTCTTTCTTTTTTTTTAAATAAAGATATTGCCTAGTCAATATGTGACTATGGGGCCAATGTTGGTGCTTCAGTAATGTGCAGGTTTTTGTTGACGCCACGGACCATATTAAGGGGTGCTGGCAGATCAAGGTTTGTTCTTGGTTTGATCTGCCATAGTTCATGGGAATGTGTTTGTTTTTTTGAATAGTAACGGTGGGGGCGAGGGGTGGTTTAATGGTAGACTCAACTGGTTTTATTTTCAAACTTGTATTTTGTCTTATTATGCAGTAATTCTGTTTGATACCTATGACTGACCTTAATATTCTGAGTTGTAATATTAATGGCCTAAATGGCCCTCACAAACGTACAGGTTTTCTGGATTTTTTGCGAAGAAGAAAGATTGATATAGTGTTAGTTCAAGAATCCCATTTGAAAGAGGAGGATATACACAGGTGTAATAAGTTTTATGAAGTGGTATCTCAAAATTGTCTTCTAAAAAACCCTAATCACCAAATGATTCATTGGAAATTGCTGCATAGGGTTTACTTGACTCCAATGAAACATTTTTATATGAATCTGTCATCTTCTCCTAAGTGTAATCTCTGTTCCCAAGGAGTTTTAGGCACGTTTTTGCATTTTTTTTGTGAGTGCCCCTCTCTCTCACCTTTTTGGACTCAGCTCTCACAGGACCTATCTGTCGGGTACTGACATATGTTTGACTCCGCGCCATTTTTCATGAATGACTTTTGAGACTTCACCTTATCCATCCAACAAAGATGTTTACTGTTAGCTGCTCTCACAGCAGCAAAAAAAATTGCTAGTCAACCATTGGAATCCTCCTCACACAATGGACAGACAAACCTGGACAGTGTATTTGTTGGACATTATCTCGATGGAACTCTCAACTTCTCATGGATCTAATGTGAAAACTGTAAATTCATGCTTCAGCATTCAGCTTTTAATGTTGTGTCATCTTTTCTAAAAACTTCGTAAAAATGATTTTATTGTTATTTATCTAATAATATTAATTAATTTATTATTATTATTTATTTAATTTATTTATTTTATTATTTTTTTTTTAAGTCTACCAGGGGGTGGGTTCTAAATTTGTACAGCTACTTTTTGTTTTATACTACTGTTCCCAGAAGAAAATTCAATAAACAGTTGTTAACAAAAAAGATGTGGTTTGATACCACAGAAACAGATTTTACTTTAGGTCTCACTAACAGATCATCTGAAACACTAGTGTCATCAGGCTGGTCTGTCAGTACATGCACGTCTGTGGGTTTTGAAAAAACGTAGGTTTACCCTGAATTTGATGTGACTCTCCAGGCCTTACAACAATCGGCTTATGCTGTGTGAACAACACAATACCATGCCTCTCACAATCATCAGGTGAGCCATCAGGCTTCTGAATATTCTCAGACTTCTCGCACTACAGGATGTACGGACAAGGCATGTAAGAAGTGATCACCCATCTTCTGCTTGCAAGCCTCAAACTAATGTCTTACAATATTGTTGTCCCCAACAGAATGGCAATTCTCTTCTCTGGATGAGAATCTGGGCAAACAAGTGCAAGTGTGTCAACAGCTTGTGGTAGACCTACCACATTTTCAGTGAATTCAAGCTTAACAAAAAGATAACCATCGTATGGGTATTTGTGTGAACTCAAACCCCATATTTCAAGATTTTCCACAGGCAACAGTGGTGTTCCAAGTAAGTATCTGATAAATAACTGATAAAAAAAACTCTGATAAGGATAGTGACTTGAGAGCCGCTATCAAGAAAGGATTTTGCATAAACTCCTCAGTGGTGGATAAAGTACTTGGAAGCCACACTTAAGTGAAAGTACAGATATCTTACTAGAAAATGACTCTCTTAAAGTCTTAAAGCAATACGGTCCCACATATGGGATTTTTTTTTCTGTGCCCCTGGGAGTACGGTCCCACATATGGGATTTAGAATGTTCGGTGATGACACATAACTTCCAAATTGCAACTGTGGTTTCGCGCTTTGGCTGGTGCTGAGCCAGAGAGAGACGTGCACTGCGCTCCTCATATTATCACAACTATGCAGTTTTTTTAACCACGTAATGCATATTTTAGGTTTCAGACATTTAAATACACATAAGTACTAGTAAAACAATACATTTAGAGTTTGTAAAACACACACAGATATCTATGGAAGCAACAATAACAATCCATTCAAATTTAATTTGCCGATGTGTTTTATTCATATCAGATACACATTGTGTAAGTAACTATAAAGTTCACTCTATTCTTCACACAGTTCACCGGCCACTTACTTAAATGTATTTCTGGAGAAAATGATGAATTCACGTGCTGTAAATCTGACTGACATGACTCTCTGAACTGCAGTGCAAACAAACATGGCAGCGCCCATCTCACTTTATAGTTCACGATCAAGGTCATTTATAAAGGTTTTTAAATGACAAAACACACTCATTTACACATATTTGTGAATCGGAATATCAGATTGTTCATGACATGGTAAGCAAGTTTGTGAACATTTTAAATAAGAAAGGAAAAACTAAATAAAAGTGATCCATCGGTCATACAGTGTTATTGTGGCCGTGGTGTGTCATGTGACAATCATGAGGCGTCACCATGGAAACAGTAAGGTGAAACGTTCTAAAATAATGGTCGCCTTAAAAAAAACTCACTCTGTGGGGACCGTTAGAATATTTTAAACTCACCAGTGAAAGGGTTAAAGTGCCCCTATTATGGGTTATGAAAGGTTCATATTTTGGTTTTGGGAGTCCCCAACAACAGGTTGACATGAATGCAAGGTCAAAAAACACTTTCATTGTCTTATAATATGCATTTATTTTTACCTTACTTCCTCAACGACTCCCAAACGATTCGCTCAAAGATTAATTTTTCCAAACCCCTCCTTTTCGTGATGCTAATCTGCAGTGATTGGTCCAATCGACCTATCAGTAAGCCCCTCCCCTCGAACGCTGACTAGCCAATGGCAGCCGAGCATCAGTTGCACGGGGAGTGGAACTCGGACATCTTTAGGTTTCAGTGCCATAGAGAAACATTAGAAAATACAAAGCTTGCATCATTTTTATGGGGTTTATGCTTCAAAAATGGAAAAACAATGTGCCTGGGGTCCTTGTAACACTGATTCCAGGTATCCGGAGAGGATGTGCAATGGAATTTATTTTATTCTATTTCCTAAACCCAAACAAAACATAGCAAAAAATCCCTAAGCATTCACCCCCAATCCCAATGAAGACAATTTTCATGTGCTCAAGCAGAACGTTATTGTCATCTTGTGCTTCAGCAAGCTATCTCTGGCTAAAACTAGCTAACGTTAAAGGTAGTGAGTCTATGCTAATGTACAAACCTAAATAGCGAACTGTTCTCGCGTCCATTTTCTGGTTGTAATACTCTCATTAAGTTACAATTTTCATCTGCTCAAGCAGAATGTTAATGTCATCTTGTGCTTCAACAAGGTATCTCTGACTAAAACTAGCTAACGTTAATGTTAGTCCATACTAACGTACAAACCTAAATAGTGAACTGTTCTCGCGTCATGTACAGTGTGAGGCAAAAACACATAAGGCAAGGCAAGTTTATTTATATAGCACATTTCATACACAATGGTAATTCAAAGTGCTTTACATAAAAGGAAGTAAAATAATCATTAAAAAAAAACAAATAATCACAACAATAAAACCAGAAATTTAAAAGTGTTTAAAATGATTTAAAAATTGATTTAAAATGAATTTAGAACAGTTAGAAATAAAAATGATTATACATAAAATATAGTGCAGTCAGTTTGGATGTGGCACAGCGCTCATTCCACAAATGTACAGTTAAACAGATGAGTTTTGAGTCTGGATTTAAATGTGAATAATGTTTTAGCACATCTGATCTCTTCTGGAAGCTGGTTCCAACTGCGGGCAGCATAATAGCTAAAAGCAGACTCCCCCTGTTTTGTGTGAACCCTTGGTATTTCTAACTGACTCAATCTTAATGATCTGAGTGGTCTGTTAGGTTTATATTCAGTGAGCATATCTGGAATGTATTTAGGTCCTATGCCATTGAGCGATTTATAAATGAGTAAAAGTAGTTTCAAATCAATCCTAAATGTAACTGGAAGCCAGTGTAAGGACCTGAGGACTGGTGTGATATGCTCAGATTTTCTGGTTCTACTCAGAATCCTGGCAGCAGCGTTCTGGATGAGCTGCAGCTGTCTAATGGTCTTCTTTGGAAGGCCGGTGAGGAGACCATTACAATAATCCACCCTGCTTGTGATAAAGTCATGAACAAGTTTCTCCAGGTCTTGACTGAAAACAAAACATCTAATTCTTGCAATGTTTTTGAGATGATAATATGCTGATTTAGTTACTGCTTTGACATGACTACTGAAACTAAGGTCTGTCTCCAGAATCACCCCAAGATTTTTGACTTGATTTTTGGTTGTTTGACCCCTATAGTCAAGGTATGAATTCACCTTGAGAACTTCATCTTTGTTTTCAAATGCAATGACTTCAGTTTTCTCCTGGTTTAACTAAATAAAGTTCTGGCACATCCAACTATTAATTTCGTCAATGCATTGGCAGAGGGGGTCAATGGGGCTATAGTCATTTGGAGATAAGGCTAGGTAAATCTGGGTATCATCAGCATAGCTGTGATAGGCAATTTGGTTCTTTCTTATTATTTAATACATAAATGAAAGTCTACATTTCACTGTCTCTTCATATTAAACTGGTAAAATGTAAATTAATATAATCTTACCCTGCGGTACATGAACAGTGTTGATCCAGGATTTTTTCATCTGCAATCGTGACGACCATAACATGAGACTTCTCCCGCATGCATTGTGATCTGTAAACCCTCTCTTCCAAATTAATACCCACAATATTTATTTTAAAATCTTTTATATATCCCTCCATGGCATATTTAAGTCCCACTTGAATGGTGGTCCTTCTGTGTCCAAAATTTATCAAAAAGATATAGGGACAAGTTTTTCACACTGATAGCTGTGTAAGACAGTTAGCAACTCTGTTTGTTTGTCCGAGTTTGCAACAGTAACTAAGGGGGGCGGGGCTTACCAAGAGGGCAATTGGTCAGTTTCATTCCCATTTCATCATGCTTGTAATGCCTGATAAAGCAGTGTTTGTGAGCGCGATTTAGCTGTAAATGTGAACCGGTATTTATATCCCACGTGGGAGGCCCAGCCACACATAGAGTGTATGGCCCTGTTTACACTAGTGCGTTTCCGTTTTAAAATGGCATTTTAAGATGAAAATAATCCTCGTCTACACTGGCATTTTCACTGCATATGACATTTCACGATGTCACATGACCATTAATGCAGGTACAACTATGGATATGAATAGGTCGATGCCCTATTATTTAGATGGCAGACGCGTTTGCATGCTTGGAGTGGTCGAATGGGGAATCTACGGGTACAACAATGAGCATGATGTTATCGTTTACATGGTCGTCAAGGATACACAGAGAGTATGTTGAAGTTTTCCCGGGTCTGCACATGCAACAAGTGGGTGGACAGTATGCTAATGTTTCATGTTGACATCAACAAGAAACAGCTTGGGATTCGTTTTAAAAACAACTCGTTTCAATGATATAACTTTATACACGGTGCACTTTCAGATTTAAAACTTTGCAGGATGTTTTCATTCACTTAGAGCTGTGTTACATACTGCATGAAAGGTAATTTTCAAAAATCCATAATAGGGGCACTTTAAAGTATGTAATATTTATTGTACTTAAGTATGAAAACAATTTTTTTAAAAAAATATTAAACATACTTAAGTATTGAAAGTAAAAGTAAATGCTAAATGGAAAAGGAGCAAATATACAAAAATATTTATACACCGTTTGAGTAGCAAGATTGTGTTCTGTTTTAACTCCTTCTTCCATTTAGTATCTTTGGGTAAGAATAAGAAGCACTTCATCCGGTACTTAAGTGTCTTTCATTCCAACATAAGAAAACATTTCTGGAATCTGCATCTAAAGTGACATTTAGATGTATTTACAGTTTAATAACAGCATTTTCATTTTTGGGTGAACTATCCTTTTAAGGTCTTTCAAAACTTCATACATACATTCTTCATACATTTTGTCTGTTATGGGAAGTTTTTATCAAATTTTTAATTTGTTTTAATTTGCTCTATTCAGTATTATCCAGCAGCTTTTTCACTTGCTCAGGAGCAAATTACCCTCCTCCATCCCCAACTCCTCCTTTCGCCACAGACAGGACTTGGCTTTCTGATATTCCTTGCTGAATCAGACTCCTTTATCTTGAATAATGTGTTACACTTAAATATCATTAAGTAAATATCAGTCATGTTAAAAAAGTTTTGAAATGCAGAGATCCATTACTATTGTGAATGCAGCCAAACCTGCACCGGCAGAGGCATAATTTCTTCATATGCACGGTATGTATGTGCATATGAGCTCCATTGTGGTGTAGTGTTGAATGTGTGCTTGGGTTGAGGGCCTTACCAACAGGTATTAACTGCTTTAATAATAATATTGTTATGGGAATGCCCTCAAATTGAAGTGAAATTTAAAAAAAGCAAACAGTGTCTGTGCTTTAGAAACAAATAGTGCACAAATCATGAAAGAACCAATTAAAGTCTCCGCTAGTTTGGGGAATTATCTTAACACTTTTTGTAATCTCAGATCATCAACACTGGTAATAAGGAATAATGAATACATCAAGCAATGAAGTAGGTGAGATGAATGTAGAATGGAAATCCTTAAGTAAGATTTCATTTTCACTTGGACAGACAACAGGATTTTGCTCATTTTAGTCAGTGCTTAGTACCGAATTGAAGATTATTCTTTATTTTGTACATGAAAATACCATGTGTATTTTACATGTGTATTTTATAGCTGTGTCCCTTTATGCATGTCTGTATGCATGTCATCAATTCTTTTTAGGATTGCAATGCATAATACATGATAAACATAAAATAGCTGAATTAAAAGAGTAAAGATACAATAATGAAATCACAGTCAGTTGCATTAGACATTGTTGATGTGACACCTTCATGGCAAATAAAAATCACGCCACATTGACGACTCCATTGCTGTAGACCAGCAGTTCCCAAACTGGGGTGCATAGACTGAATTCTGAACATGCACAAGTGAATGTTTGTAATGATGGTAACAATTCTCATCATTTGTCTCTTTATTAGATTTATGTATTTTACTTAATTAAACTTTGTTTAATGTTTTTCAGTGTTTTACTGAGAAATACAATTTCACAGGCAGTAAATTATTTTAATCTCAGTAAAATCTGAATACATAAAGTCCAAACTACTCTCAATGTGTAGTCTGTGGTAAATTTTAGCTAATAGCAGTCTCAGGCCCTCATATATGGTCTGATACTTGCAAACAAAATATAGCCACTTACAGTGTACTACACATGCTTGCAAGTTTTTTGTTTTGTTTTGTTTTATTTTGTTTTGTTTTTCCAAGAAATATAGGAGGAATTGTGGGAGACAAAAAAAAAAAAGATCCACACCCATTGACACTAAAAGGGATAGTTCACCAAAAAAAAAAAAGAATATTCTTTCATTAATTACTCACCCTCATGTCGTTCCAAACCTGTAAGACTTTCATTCATCTTCGGAACACAAATTAAGATTTTTTTGATGAAATCTAAGAGCTCTCTGACCATAGACAGCAGGGGTCCTACCAAGATCAAGGCACAGAAACATAACAAGGACATGGTTAAAATAGTCAATGTGACATCAGTGGTTCACCTGTAATTTTACAAAGCTACAAAACTACTTTTTGTGTGCAAAGAAAACAAAAATAACTTTATTCAACAATTATTCTCCTCCTGATCCCATATGACAATGCATGCGTGTGCTTTCCTCTGCATGTAAACAACGCATGTGTGTGCTGCTGCAGAGAACAGCATGTGCAAACGTCGTTTACATGCAGAGGAAAGCATGCGCATGCGTCGTCATACTCTCCATAACGGCGGCACGGCACTATAGACAGGATTATTTAAAATAGTCACATGGACTATTTTACACGTCCTTACTACGTTTCTGTGCCTTGATCATGGTAGGACCCTTGCTGTCTATGTAGGGTCAGAGAGCTCTCGGATTTCATCAAAAATATCTTAATTTGTGTTCCAAAGATGAACAAAGGTCTTACGGGTTTGCATGTGCATGAGGGTGAGTAATTAATAACAGCATTTTCATTTTTGGGTGAAAAATGAAATAATAACAGCATTTTCATTTTATGGAAAGTTTTTATCAAATTTTTAAACAAAACTTCCGCATAGTTCCACTAAACCTTTCTCATGATTACAAGTGTGATCTCCTGTAAAAGAACCTGTTTGCATGTTTACAAGAATCATGTGAACCAGTTTTGAAACCTAGAGATCCATCACAAATACAGCCAAACCTGCACCAGCAGTGGCATAGCATCTGGATATGCACAGTATGTATGAAAGAAAGTGAAAGTCGTGACGTATTGTCAAGTATTGGTGCTCTGCGTTTAACCCATCCAAGTGCACACACACAACAGTGAGTAGTGAACAAATGCACACACACACACCATGAACACACACCCAGAGCAGTGGGCAGCCATTGCTCCAGCGCCCGGGGAGCAATTAGGGGTACCTCAGTCGTGGTATTGAGAGTGGAGAGAGCGCTGTACATTCACTCCCCCCCACCTACAATTCCTGCCGGCCCGAGACTCGAACTCGCAACCTTTCGATTACAAGTCCGACTCTCTAACCATTAGGCCACAACTTCCCCAAAGGAGGAGTTGAATGAGCAGGGAGAGCAGCAATTATAACCCTCCCAACACAAACGAAAGGCCAGAACCCCCCAACCACAACTGATGGCATATCTGAAAGAAGCATGTCCTTCTGGAATAACAGAGACTGGGGCAGCAGACCCTTAGAGGAGAAGGGTAGCAGCAAAGGGGTGCTTTTCTTGGGGTGGGTGGCCTCATTTGAAAATCTGCTTAAGGCACCCAAAATGCAATGTATGTGCAGGGCCGGCCCTAGCATTTTGGGTGCCTTAAGTAGGCCCTGGGACCACCCCGCCTGCCTCTAAGGGTCTGCTGCCCCAGTCTCTGTTATTCCAGAAGGACATGCTTCTTTCAGATATGCCATCAGTTGTGGTTGGGGGGTTCTGGCCTTTCATTTGTGTTGGGAGGGTTATAATTGCTGCTGTCCCTGCTCATTCATGACAGGCTGCATGGATGGGCAGGAAGTTTTTTGCCCAGAACAGAACCATACTGTCAAACCAAACTGTATGCTATGTGTCTATCATTCTGGCTATAGTGGTCCTGACAGAAATTAAGCGTATAGCGTTAGTTCTGGCAGGTCACGTGAGTCAGGCTTGCATCAGCTGACTCTCAGCTGATCACATCTACCTATAGGAATACGACACCTATCACGACATTCCTAAATAAGCTCTATTCAGTATTATTCAGCAGATTTTTCACTTTCTCAGGAGCAAATTACCCTCCTCCATCCCCAACTCCTCCTTTCGCCACAGACAGGACTTGGCTTTCTGATATTCCTTGCTGAATCAGGCTCCTTTATCTTGAATAATGTGTTACACTTAAATATCATTAAGTACATTAATGATATCTGCTGTGTTCTGTTTACCCTAGGGGGGTTATTATTGCTGCTCTCCCTGCTCATTCATGACAGGCTGCATGGATAGGCAGGGAGTTTTTTTGCCCAGAACAGAACCATACCACCAAGCCAAACTGTATGTTAAGTGTCTATGAATTTGACGATAGTGGTCCTGACAGAGCTCTAACAGAGGTCACTACCTACATCATTACTTAGGTAAAAAGGATTCTGGTTGGTCGAAGCATAGATAAACTTAGAAAATCTCCACACATGGACATAATAATACCTTCAGTGATTATTTAGGTGACATGCAATAAGAGGTCAGACGCAATAGGTCTCTCCAGAGGCATATATCTGCCACCCATGTGTCATGGTGACGGAAGAGGCCCATATGCATATTCCACCTTGGGTGCCATTTACGAATATCCCTGGAGAACGGTCCTGTACAGACAGATACTAACACACACGCATAGAGTATACACAACTTCTTCAAGGCTGGGATGTTCAAATCCAAGCTTTCATGGAACATTCCACAAACACCCAGATATGAAATACTTTTTTCTCAGCTAGAGGTTTCAGAGATTTACTTTTCTATTTTCTAATGTTTAAAGATGAAGAATAAAGTGAATGCTTTAATTGTCAAGTGGTCATGTAGATGAAAGACGCTAATGACTTTTGTGACCTACACAGCTCACATAGTAAGTCAGAAGAGTAAATGTATGTTTAACATGTTGGGTGCTTTTCTCAAACCAAGGAGAGAGCACATTCCAGTATGAGAAATGTAATTCTATACTATTCAAGTTTCACATGGGGGAAGTCCTTCAAATCATTTAATATTTCAAATAATAATATTAATTAATAACTTCATGAACCACTCAAAAAGATATACAGTGCCCTCCATAAGTATTGGAACAGTAAAGACAAAATTGTTCTGTTGGCTGTGGAGTCAAGACATTTGCAAATATGATTAAAAGGTGAATATGAGACAAAACTACAGAATGTCACATTTTATTATTAGCTTTTTCAACACATACATGTTTTACCAAATAAAAAGAACAGCGCTTTTAGAGTTCATACCACTCATTGATGTGAGCAAAAGTATTGGGACAGTTGAACATAAGGCAGATATAAAAGATTAAAAGCTATTATTTAGTTGCAGATCCCTTGCGCACAATCACAGCAGTGAGTGACCCATAGACATCACCAGACTCTTGGTCTCATTCTTTGAAATACTTTTCCCAGCCTTTAATGCAGCCAATTCCAATTGTTGCTTGTTTTGGGGAGTTTCTGCCTTTCCTCTTGTAGAATATCAGAGACTGGATCAGACAAAATTTAAGATGCGATCAGAACATTGAAACCTGAAGAACTGGAATTCAGAGAGGCCCCAAGGAAACAGGATGCCGTAAATCAGATTCCTAGCTCCAACTAGTTTGAAGCAAGTAAACTAACCCACTCTTTCACAAAACAGCTTGCAACATTGAGACAAAAGAACACTTATTGATAATTCCAATTCAGGAAGGAGACTGTCAAATTTGG
>JAFVLL020043229.1:0-41803 GCA_021397915.2 Tor tambroides
ACTTAACTTACTGATTGCTATCAGGATGTGAAGAGACTTTCAACCAGAATAACAAAAAATGTTTCTGAAGACAATCACCTATGATACCTTTAACGGTAACACAAAATTATCATACAATAACGCCAAAATTAAACCTAAAATTCATTATAGTAACACAGCTTTTGACATTAAGTGTTTTATGGATTAAACAAGATGAAAGACCACATTCCCTTAACTTAAACAGATCATTTCCAACAGACATATTCATACAACGCTTATTCGATCATTTTATATATGTTGTACATTTATGTATAAATACATACGTTTTAAATAATGTTTACACCTTTTTTAATATACATAGTATTGATAAATTCAGTCTAAGTACAAATTCAGTGCTACTTGATGCATTAACTTGACATACTGTCAGGATCCTGCCCTCACTGTCTTGTCAGTGTTGTCTGTGTTTCATGTCTCCATGTTTGTTTTGTGTTTGAGCACATGGCTCTGTCTTTGTTGTTGTCAGCCATGTGCTCCTCCTGTCCTGCCTCAGCCTTACTTGTTGCCACGCCCCTTTGTTTAGTCCTCGTTTGTCTGAGTATTGTCACCTGCCCCTCATGTCTCTGATCTCGTTTGTCTGAGTTCTGTCACCTGTCCCTCTCATTATCTCGTTTGTCTGAGTGTTGTCACCTGTTCCTCATGTTCTCCTGTCCCTTTATATTGTTCTCCCTTTCCCTCTTGTTTTGCCAGTTCATTGTGCTACGTCAGTGTTTGCTTGCTCTGTCTTACCAGTCCTGTTATACTGCTTATTCCCTACCTAGTTGTTTGTAGATTTTTGTCTCTCGTCAGTCCCTAGTCTAGTCTAGTCTCATCCTGTCCTGTCCTGTCCGGCTGATTGGGCAACTGGTCCCCTTCCTGGGTCTGCCACGCTGCTAGGCCTGTGCTGAGCCTGTGACATCACTAGTGTGGAGTGGAGTGTTTGGCCACCGCTGCTTAACCTCTGGCCTTAAGCTTTTCTGCCCTCTGGCGGTCTGCCATCCTGGACTGGACTCTGTGGCCGCTCACCTAGGCCGCCTGTCGTCGTACATTTCCTGCCTACTGTCTGGACTGTGTTCTCTCCCCTCCTTATCATCTCTTGTCTTGTCTGCTATTTTGTTAATAAACTGTCAACTCTTATCCTGCATTGAGTCCTCTCTCCTAGAAACCCTGACACATACACTTAACAGCCTAAATATTAATTTTTCTTTGGACACATGACTTATAAAACACTTCTAAATATCCACTCAGAAACATCGGATATGCTGTATATGTTTTTGATGATAAATTTAGTCTAAAAATAACATTTATTTAGTGCAACTTACCTGACGCGTGAACTTGACAAGATGGCGGCTGCTGTCTCTGTGAAACCCGCAAAGTCACTCAGGCGCCTACATGTGCGGAATGATCTCAGTGTTGGCTGAATTTGTTTTTATTTAGTCAACATTAGCATAGCTAATTGTTGACTGGATTTGAAAATAACCGTTCATTCAATGTTTTTCAAATATATTTGTGTAGACTTAATATGTTCTCTCAACTAAGCCCAAGCAGTAACATTAGCTCAACTTAAATATTTTTGCTCTTCCATATTTTTGCCCTTCTTCAATATTTTTGTTAATTGGATTTTTTACAGTGCAGGTTATTAACATTTAAAACTCATTAATAAATGGTTCACAGGTGTTCACTTTACATTAAGGTTCACTTTCAGAGGTTACTAACATTTATAACTCATTAATAAATGGTTCACAGGTTTTCACTTTACATTAAGGTTTACTTTTAGACGTTACTAAGGTATATAACTCAATAATGGATCACAGGTGTTCCCTTTACATGAAGGTTCACTTTCACAGGTTACTAACATTTATAACTCATTAATAAATGGTTCACAGGTATTCACTTTATTAAGGTTCACTTTTAGAGGTTATTAATGTTTGTACCTCATTAACAAATGGTGTTCACTTTACATTAAAGTTCGCAAGTAACTAATACCTATTGAAAGTTCAGTTTTCATGATTAATATCTCATGAAGTCATGGTTGTGTTTTTATGGTTTATGAGTTTGATCATTTCATCTTGATAAACAAAATGTATCAGTTTAATCATTGCTGTGGATAGGTATCACAAACTTTTGGCGGAAAATAATGGGTAAGATACAGAGTAGCTTCTGGTAAGAAAAGTCATGAGATGTTAATGCGAAAAACATAAATACAACACCCTTCAGTCTCTCTATAATAGTCTATTTTTCCTGCATCATGAAATAAATTAGGAATCTGGTTTTGAGTGAAAAAAAATGTATGAATAAATATATTTATTAAGCGTTTATAACATATGAGTTAAAAATTCCTCACTATTTGTCAGGTATTGAATTAAAATAACCCTTTTTATTCACGATTTTATAACTACTTATCAATGATTTATAATGCATTTGTAAATGAGCTAGTAGTCATGTATGGACACCTTTATAAACCCTTTATAAAGGGAACCTTAAAGTACAGTGTTACCAATAGGTGTTAAACTGGAAAAAAAAAAAAAAATAATTGCACAATTAACACATTAATTTTGACAGCCCTAGATTTAACAAATAAGCAAATAAAACACAATAAATAATTTAGGGGTTGATGGTTATGAAATTAGAGGAAGTGCTGCAGTACTGCAGGACTCACCACACTGAGCTGCATCACCTCCTAAGAGACAATTACAGCTGATAAAACAAGAGACAAGAGAATCCCAGACAGAAAGTGTGTGGACAGGCCTGCATTACCTGGTTGGGGAATGGTTCTGGGTCAGCAACAAGCCTCTGGGGATTCAAACTTCACTACTTTGTTTAATGTACTGTACATACCTTAGATCTGATATCACCACAAAGTCTTTGCTCTGTCCAATATGCTATCTGAAATTTTAGGCTTTTACAATGTTTTAAATGGCTATTATTGCTGTTTTAAGCTATATTTCATATAAAATATTAGAGGTAATTATAGCAACTGGAAATCACACATTGACATGTTCTTAAATTTCATCAACAAGTTGTCAATGACATTTCTTTTTTCTAGAGCCACCTTTTTACAACTTTTTACAACAATTTTGTGATAAAATGTGTTTGCAAACACATTTTGACTGTTTATGATGTTAAGGATTTTCTGAAATAGTCTAATTTTGTTGTAGTTCAGTTTTTGCCTGTTCATTTCATAACACAGACTTTATGCTCTGCCTGCGCAGCAACAATGATTACAGAAGTCTTATTTCAGTATTATTCATATACTATAATTTATATCAGCATCATTACTCCATCATTACTCCAAAGTTGTGTCCAACTTTTGATATAAATCAAACTTTATCTAAGGCAATCTCTTTTTGGTTTGTTATTATTATAGTTTTTATTATTATTATTATTATTTATTTATTTATTTTGCTGCTTGTTCAGTAATTTATTCACAGTTCCTAAATAACACTTTAGTAGATGAGCATCAGTGCTTTTATCTTTTTTTTGCCTAGCTGGGTATGGGCAGGATTTCCCCCTCCCATTTAATCAATATTGACTACAGATGTTGTCATATTATTAATAATATGATATTATGTATTGCATTGTTACCATAAATATGCACATACACAAATCAAGTAGAACAGAAAGAGATGATCACTACTAAGCAGAAACAAGTTATTTTCTGGTTAGTTGAAACTGAATTTATAAGTGTTAGCCTAGAGCAGTCATGTAATCACCACTGAGAGACAATTACAGATCACAGAAATAGAGACAAGGGAAACTCAAAAAGACAGTGTGTGGACAGACCTGCGTTACTTGGTAGGTCAATGGTTTTGGGTCAGTAACCAGCATATAGGGAACTGAATCTCACTGCCAGAGTGCCTAGCACAGCCCTATCATTGTGGAGCCCGTAACACAAAAACTGACAAATGGGAGAACAGAGACTGTGCTGAGAAGCTCAACTTCCTCTTCAACTGAAAAGAAAGGTGAGGAAGTTAAGTTAAATAATATCTCACCATATTTTACAGTATTTTTTAAATAAAACATTTTTTTTTATTTGCATATCTGAAATATGAATATAATAATAATTTAGAAATTTTACTGATGTTGTATTTTAACGAGAGAAATATCTCATTATTATGGAATATACATGCTACAGATATATTTGCATATAGGAAGTTATAATATGTTTATGTCTTAGTTAGTTTAGGCATAGTTTTATTCAAAAATAAATGAATGTTTTAACTGCATCATCAGTAAAGACACCGAGCCCTTATGTACAATCTAATGGATTCAATGTCATCTCAAAGGCCTTCCCTTGTGTAATATACAATTTGCACTGATGATTTGAATAGGATATCTTTTGTTGTTGTTGTTGCTGTTTTAGGCAATATTTCATATAACTTAATAAATTAATACATTTAAAAATAAAGACAAATACAGTTTATCATAGTTGATTTTTTTTCCTTCTTTACAAAAGAAGGTTCAAAATCTGTCTCAGCAGTAATACCCTTTTAGAAATAAATAATATAAATTAGTATGTACACTTTAGTTAATATTATGCACCCTTTATGGTTAGATAAGATACAAAGGTGTGCCTTTAAAAAAGGCACTGCTCCACTGACAGATTTTGTACCCAAATTTTTATTTGAGAGTGTACAAATCATGTCAAAAAATATATATGTTTTCAGGCAATGGGGGAAGCTTTTATAAAAAATTGAAAGGAAAGGCCAAAGTGTTATATATAACACCTATTAAGAAGTTCCTAGGAAATGCAAGATATAAAGGCAGATATGAATATTATTCAGGCAATACAGAGTCAGAAGAATGTTCTAAATGTTGAATAAAGTTTATGCATGTTATAGTTGTAGGTAAATGGTATAAGTCATGTATTTATTCGATCTGCTTGTTACTGGCATACAATGGTATTCTTCAATCACAGTGTATTAAAATTCAGCTGATGAACACAGTGTTGCTCTGAAAACTTAAGACAGTGATTCTGAGTGAATGAGGAACTTCTGAGGGATGAAGTCCCAGTACTTGATTGTGGAGCCCAAAATACAAAACCTATCAAATGGGTGAGACTCAACTTCCTCTACTGAAAATAAAGTGAGAGGTGAAGATGCATATTATGTGCATCTCTTTTAAATAAGCTTGACATGAGTGTATCACTGACTAAACTGTGAAGACATGAAAGAATCAACAGATTTGTATGTTCCATGCAAGCATGACTTTGATGAATTTGTTGAAATGAATTTGTTGGAAGCATGACTCATCAATCTCATCATCCTGACACAGCGTCTCAGTCTCACAGTTATCCTTTGTAAAATAACTACAGAAAACACAGAGCTTTGTTGCCAATGTCAAAATCAAAGCAGATCAAAAAAGCATATAATCTATAGCAATTTCAGAGTGCAGGACCCAGGTCTGGATTAACCATTTGTGGGAAAAAAAGCTTAAATCTAAGTTCTAGGTATTTGCATGCATTTAAAATGACTTGGTTTTAAGCAGAATTTGCATAGTACTCAAGGAATCACTGGCCTACGAATTTGACAATACTTCTTCATTTAATGTTTAAAAGCACTGAACTAACATTTTCAACCATCTGAACAGTCTAACATCCTCTTATCATAGCAACAACAACACAGAAACTCACTGAACTTGACACTCCTTGTAAACATTAACACAGTGCTATTTACATCTCAGCAACACAAATCGTTTAGCTGAATCATGATAAAGCAACCTGCAGGAAAATATTCTGCACAAGAGTCAGTCAGGAGAAGTGTATAATATGAGCTTCTTCGTGTAAAATACATTTGATTCTTTTACTGCTTATACACATACATTACACAGTTTTTATTCAAAAGAAAAGCAGACTTTTTATCAGACATTGTGCTTTTGTATTCTCCATTTAAAGAGTACAGTATTGAAGTATACTCCACTTGATAGTGCTCATGAATACAGACATTTGACATGCACACTATAAAGTTTTATCTTTGTGCAGTGTTTGCACTATTTCTCTCCAGAAGTTATGACTGATAAAAATGTCTTTGTACCAATTTAAAATCACAATAGGGAAGAAAAGATAAAATTGTTAAATAAACAATTAGTGGAAAAAAACAAAACAAAACAAAAAAAAACAGTGGCCATCTGTGAACTGCACATGCAAAGAAAATTTTGGCTATACTTGTGCAGTATGTGTGTACTATGCTGATGACGAAATTAACACCATGGCTTGGTTTTGCAGACAGGGTTTAGATTAAGCCAGGATTAGGCCATAGTTCAATTAGGACATTTAAGTAATTTTTATAAATGTGCCTTAGAAAAAAAAACATTACTGGTGTGCATCTTGAGACAAAACAAAGGCACTGATATATTTTAAGATCAGTCAATGCAAGTTTCTTTCAGTTGAAACAGCTCAGACTTACATTTTAGTCTGGGACTAGGTTTAAGCCTTGTCTGTGGAAAGTGTACTGTATGTGTACCCTAGTTTACTGGTGAAAAACTATAAACTATATTTGGGCTTATGTACAATCATATCTCTTTTCAGTGTCAATGGAGACACATTGGAATGAAGGTGCAAATGCGTTCCTGCTACTAACATACAAATACTATACAGACACAAAACACACGTTAATGCCAGGTTTAAATGCCACTCATATCTCTTCAAGGAGACCTGAAAAACGGTTAATAACAAACTTGGACTGGTAAAAACAAACTCTCATTCCTGCATCAATCAAGTAACTGCCACTGAAATAAACAGAAATTCTAACAAATAGGCTAATTCAGATATGTAGACCTCCTTGAAGGGAAAAGACCATTTGCACTGGCGTTCAGTCACTATCCACAAGGAGGTGCCACTGAGTTCATTGTCTTTCTGTTTCTTCATTCTTTTTCTCTTCAACATTTGCATGAAAGTTCAAACAACCTGGACAAGGTTTAGACAACCTGAAACCACTACAAGCACACTAGATGAGGTTTGACACTGTCAATGACGAAAGAAAGCAAACCAAAAAGAACAACCATCAAAAACGGACACAAAGCCAACTAAGACATACAAAGAAATGCTGAGAAACAACACAGGTGAAAAGAACCCATGATCAAAGAAGGTGAAGATAAAAAAGGTACACGAAAAGAGAAAACAAACAAAAATGGTGAGAGACGTCATAGAGGAACTTACAGCTTACAGCACACTTCCACTTCACTCTTGGTCTTTCCAATACACGCATTCGCAGACATACTCGTGACAAACAATGTGCACAGCTCTCATTTTGGACATTGGTTTTTAAACACACATTGTCTGATAAAAACATTAGATCATGGGAAATTGTGTCTTCCAGATCGTCTGTAATCTTGTTGTTTCTATTCTACTGCTATCGCTTAGTGTCAGCGGCACCACAAATGGTAAGTATTAAGATCTGCTCTGTGATGCCCTATTACTAATGTCGGTCAGTAATATATTGTTAATTGTGATTTCTAGGGAACATTGTGGTATGTGTATGGCAACAGTTGTGGTATGTGTATGGTTTTGTGAGTTACTATTTAACCTTTCACCTGACAAATAGTTTTCTGACCTGATGTTAATGTCAAGGTATATTATGCATAGTAGCTGGTAAGTATTTTGCTTGGAATGCCTTAATGTATTTAAAACAGTGATATTAAAAAAACAAATTCAGTGCACACCTTATTGATTCTGCCTACTTTATATAGGCAAGCAGATGAGCCTTGAATATAAACATAATGCGCTAAATGGTTCCGTGTTTACTTTATAATGGTTTTCTATGGGAAACCATTTTATGTGAAACTTTGCACGCTGTGTTTATATTCTGGGATCATCTGCTTGCCTGTACAAAGTATGATTCATCAGTAAGATGTGTACTGAATTTCACCTTTTAATATCAGCATTTTACTACATTACTACATAATGCAAACCTCGTAAAAATAACTGGTGGTCAGTGGAGCAAAGGTGGGTGTACCTATAAGGGTGTGACGTCACATGAAAACTGTCAATAGCTGAACATCCATTGGTTTAGTCTTCATGCCAGTATCAACAAGTAGATATAATGAATAAACCAGTCTCCTTCCAATTCTTTTTTTAAAAAAAGAGCTCATGTGCTTAATTATGCTTACGGGTTGGGGATATATATTATACATTTGGCCTAGTACTGTTTACATCAGTAAACATTCTTATTACTTTCAAAACTTCTTATTGAAAATAAGAAGATTTCAAGATTTCAAGATGTCAGTGGCAATATCAAACTTACTTAAAATCTCTATAGGCTTTTCATGGCCTACCTACATTTTTCCCCTATTTTCCTTCTTTCTTTTAGGGTCTGAGACATATTGTATTCCACTTATCAAAGTGCCACGAAACACAGTGTTTATAGCTCCTGTTACGACCGAGTTGAAGATAAACTGTACTGTAAGTCTACATGGATGTCACAGGGGCCCAAGTGTCTCATGGTGCAAACTATATGGAAATGACTGTAAAGCTTTAAATTACTCAGTTCAAATAAGACCTGAGTGGGAGAACATCACAGAACATAACTGGATGGCTTTCTTGATTTTCTTGAATATCTCAATGGAGGATGCAGGTCTCTACAGATGTAAAGAAGGTGACACATCTGTAAGCCATACTATTAATGTCACTGTGACAGGTAAGAGACATTATCTTTTGATTTACTGTAGAATGTAAGCATTCAGACATTTTGTATGTAATTTTGTTGAATATAAATATTTAAATACTTTATTATATTTACTAGATAAAAATGAGGATGAGGTGTCACACAATCAAAGCAACACACGTAAGGGCATGACCATTACAATTTATGACATTACTAGTAAAGTTTTGCTTGGACAAATGCATCTTCATTTGTTGATATGAACCTCTGATAATGACAACAACTCTTGAAAATGATTTTGTTCAGTTCCTTCAATATTAGGTGATCCACAAGTCACGTCCTTTCCTTTTCCTTTCCTAAATCTTATTTTGTTCAAATCTTTCAATATTAGGTGATCGGAATTCAGGTCCAAAGGATGATCTGAAGTGGCCTCAGATCTGGCCATATGTGTACATCTGCAGTGGAATAGCAGGGCTGGTGGTCATAGTGATGACTGTAACATTGCTTATCATCAGATGCCAAGGTAAGTGGTTTGGGAGTTTAAACTTTACTGTTCTATTTAGTTACAATAAAATTCTGCTTTTAGTTCTTGCTCCTTGAATGATCCTTTAAAATTTCTCATAGGGACAAAATCAACAAGAAAAGACATGACAAATAAAAATCAGGTATCTTTTGTTTTCCTTTTGCTCTGTGAAACTGTTATTTGTATCTGTTGAAAACAATGTTCTGGTTTTAAAGTTTTTCATGTTTTCACTTCCATAGTACATGGAAACACAAAGAAGTGATCTGCCTCCTCTTCCTCATCACAACATCCGTTCCCCCTCTGATCAGCTGACCTCTGCTTCATATCGTACCTGTGAAACTCCACCTATCAGAGGATCATCATCAGCTGGGAGAGTTTCAGGTGGTAGCCACAACACTGTTGGCACAGAAAGACGAGAAGAAGAGAATGATCTGGTGTATGCTTCTTTGAATCACCAGGCTACGTCAAGAGGGCAGAGAAGAATAGTACAACATGAACCAGAACCTTCAGAGTATGCCGCAATCCGTTTCCGGTGATTCAATGAATCATATACTTAGACAGTTTAAAAAAGAATACTGAGAAATGAACAATGAGAAATGGTTACACATTTTGTCTATTCTATGAGAAGCAAGAGTCCAGGCATTTGGAAACCTCTTTTTCTGGGTTGCATAATGCAACTGGTTGCTGGTATCTCAAAGGTATTCAAAAAACTCAAAGGTATTCTCAAATTTCAAAAAACTATTTAATAGCTCTCTTTTCTGCCCTAATGAAAATAATAATAATAATAATAATAAATTATTGTGGACAGTGATGTTGCACCTTGTAATAAACCACACAATAAATGACAACATCTTCTTCAATGGATGATCCTATGTCTATATGTAATGTGCTATTTTATTAAACAAAAGAAGTGTTTTTTGAAAATTGTCTTTGGCAGCATTTTTGAGGAGCTTTTATGATTTATTTCCACGTGGTTTAGTGCTTCGTATAATTAACAGCTACTGAATGACTTAAGGCTTGTTCACAAAAGGCAAATATTCGGTATGGAAATTCTGAGACTGCTGTTTGGAAAAAAAAGGTAAATACTATAGGGTATAAGTGTAAATACTAGGGTATAAGCACCAACTGTCAGAGAGTGAATCTGCATTTTAATCCAACCCATCTTTCATTTTTTTACGCATTAGTCTGAACAAACAAACTGCATGTGAAAACTGGGCCAAATTTACATGCCAAACACTTGAGTTATTTGGAGAGGCCTTAAGCGATGCACAAGTGCAAGCGATGAGAATAACTGTTCTCATAATTTGTTGTTATAATAATTGTTGTCATAGATATAGTGGTGGTGTAAACTTCTATAAGTTTATTTCCATAAACTTCATTCCATATTATTTAAATAATCCTTTTTTCTACTCAGAAATATATTGTAAAGATGTTATGATTTAGGATTATTTTTTCTACTATTTTCTTATTTTTCTAATAGATCACCAGGCTTAAGTATGTTCCATTTTTCAAGTTATGATTTGTAGAGTATCTACACAGAGTACAAACTGAGAAGCCCACAAAAGCAAAAGCATGCAAACACATTTCCTGTATGAGCAGAGGGGAGAATGCAACTTACCAGATATGATGGTGGGATTCTTTACCACCCACAATGAAGAATAGTACATACGACCTCCTTAAAGGTCAATGAGTATTCTCACTTCTATTTATACTGTACACCCACCATGAAGAATAGTAGGTATATATCACCTCCTACTGTCAATGAATTAAAAATCAATGAGTAACATACTCCCTTCTATTTATACTGTACATACTGAGTGTTTGTGTGCGTGCGTGCGTGCGTGTGTGCGTGTGTGTGTGTGTGTGTGTGAATGAGTAAGTTAACCCGAAAGCCTATTCCTTATCAAGCTCAATGCTTATTTGCAAGTGTATAAATCAGTGTGCTTCTGTTCTACTCTTTGTGTCGGTGTGTCTAGACTTGTTTCACCTAAGACTGTGACTCATTCCATTTAAGGGACCTTCCACAAAAGATTTCCTTATTTAATCTCAACATTTTATTTACCTTGACATGAGTCAGTTAGAGAATGGTTTCTCTTGGAATAAGTACTAGAAGTACAGTTTCAGAATGTATGAGCAAGACTCTCTTCTCATAGGGGAGCCCTTTGCTCCAAGATATTTTTAAAGTATGAAATAAATGTGAATATGTATGTTTGCTGTAGACTGTTCTCTGTAAATCACTAAACTGGTGTAATTGTTAAGAATAATTCAAGCAACCATCATTAATAAATATTAATAACTTACTTTCCATCATAAATTCACCATAAGTGTGATGTCACTATTAAAATAGTAAAAAAACTTTTTTTTGCAATGCTTTTTAACTTTTGTCAAGGTGATTTTATGGATGTATGAAGACGAGTTCACCTAGCAGAGCAACCACAGGTGTAGTTCATCATATTAGCATATACAAACACAAGTTTCTTCATTTTGAACAATAAATAAACTATTTTAAAATTTGGTATGTACAGTATGTAAGTTTGTATGTGTGGATGTATATAATATAAATACCACCCACTTGTTTGTTTTTTTTAATAATCCAATGACAAAACGTATCCATAAACTTTTGGGGCCACTATATTTCCACTTCTGTTAAGAAAGTTCTTTCCAGTTCTGTCAGAAAGCAGAAATCTTTTCTCATTTCCCTATAACAGGTTATATTTCACATGGTTTGAGTGGTCCTGAGAATCATTCACTAGTAAAGATTTACTTTTGCTTGTCTCGCTTCTGCTTTTCAAAATAACACAGCAACAGGTTATAGAGAATTGAGAATACAAAACGCATGAGACCACTTTTAAAACAAACTGACCACCTGAGAATCTAAGACTCGAATTATCAAGCATTTCCCAAAATTAAAATGTACTGAAAATGTACTCACCCTCAGGCCATCAAATGTAGATGAGTTTGTTTCTTCATTGGAACATATTTAAAGGACTATAGCATTACATCACTTGCTCACCAATGGATCCTCTGCAGTGAACGGACGCTGTCAAAACGAGTCCAAACAGCTGATAAAAACATCACAATAATCCACAGTTAAGACGTGTTTAACTTGAAATCATTGTTTCTGGCTAAAATGCATGTCCTCTATCCATTACACTGCTTTCTCCAGATATTATATGATAATGTTGTTGAATTTTAGAAACGTCAATGTAAATGTTTCAGAAGCGAAATATGCAAATATATTTATGTGTCTTAAGCTGGCTGCACGCAGCAGTGTTATGTTTGAGAATGAGTGTTTTATAACAAACCTTTGAGCAATACTGTGAATAAAAACCAAGGAAAATATTACATCTGCTTAGCTGTTAGTTTCAGAATGCATATGCTCTTTCTGGAGATTATCTTCTTCAGTCTTGTAGACAATTGACTCACCATATGATGCCATAAATCACTTGTTGCCACCTACTGGCATAATGATATAACCTGAAGGGTCAGTGAATGAATGACCAAATCTTTTTGGTGAACGGATTTAACAAGAATAAATTCACTTAGATAAATCAAAATTCCCAAAATATGACACAACACAGGCTATTTTGCTGTTTTTTTGCTATTTTGATTATGACTTTGCACCACAACCTTAAGATAAAACCAATACCCACAAAAAGAGATCACAGCAATTTGTACATATTTTACGAGGTGGCTAATTCATACAAATTCATATGACCTCATTTGTATGAATTTGTACGTTTTGTGAAAAATCGTTCGTATTTTACAAGATGGCAAATTTGTAAGAATTAGTATGAAGGACCACCCCTAAACCTACCCCTCACATAAATTGTACAAAATTTGGCCCCTCACAGAAATTGTACAAAGAATTAGCCACCTCATAAAATACAAACGAATTTGTCAAGTTTTTTTTTTTTTTTTCCCCAGATCTAGACAAATGTGGCTCGGTTTCAACATGTATAGCATGTTAATTAGACTACAATTGGCCTCAACATTGTGCTGGACAGGGGTGCATTTCCCAAAAGCACTGTTAGCTAACTATGGTCGCAAGTTCCATTGAACTCTATTGGTAAAAACGGAACTTGCAACCATAGTTGCTTTGGAGATTAGCACTCCCCAGATTAGCAAACCAATGTGTAAAGATGACAATAATGTCTGCAAAAGGCTTTTATATACAGTACAGCCATTTAACAAGTTATGAACATTACTGTAGACCAGGTGAAGTAACTGTGAAATGTGGTGTGACTTTTTTTTTTTAATTTCCTTTATGAGTAGGTGGATGAAAACACAAGGTAGATACCTCTGACCCAAAATCACCTTGTGTTTCTCTTTCAGAAAACAAAGCAAACTACACACAGTATTGTGTGATTGTTAATCAAACTGTGCAACACTGTCAAAGTGCATATTTCCTTTTTTATTTCAGAGAAGTTTATACAAAACAAATGAAACACTTTTGGAGGCATGAAAAGGAATAGAAACACTCAAATGACGTGAGTGAGCTAAACATTTTCAGCTATGAGTACACTTCCCCCTAGAGGAACAATAAGACAGTTTAAGTAAAATTTCCCTTTAATGTAAGCATCAAGAAAACAATAACTTGGCACCAGAAGGTGCTCATGTCTAAAGTGTTAAAACGTTGTTTTTCATAAATACACCAAAACAGACAGAAGTTACAGACAGAAGTTCTGCTTTTATTTAGTTTGTACAATATAAAAACTATTATGCCTATGGAATGTCCCCACAATTCACAAAAACAAACGTGTGTGTGTGTGTGTGTGTGTGTGTGTGTTTGTGTGTGTACTTGTTTTTATATTCCAGTGGGAACTTAAACCTGAATACACACAGACTCATGGGGACTTGTGTCATGGTGGGGACCTAAATTGAGGTCCCCATGGGTAAACAAGCTCATAAATCATACACAATGAACTTTTTTGAAAATGTAAAAATGCAGAAAGTTTCCTGTAAGGGCTAGGTTTAGGTGCAGGGTTGGTGTAGGGCGATAGAAAATACGGTCTGTACAGCAGAAAAAACATTACGCCTATGAGAGTCCCCACAAGGATAGCAGAACAAGTGTGTGTGTGTGTGTGTGTGTGTGTGTGTGTGTGTGTGTGTGTGTGTGTGTGTGTGTGTGTACCTGTTTTTATATTCCGGTGGGGACTTAAACCTGAATACACACAGATGCATGGAGACTTGTGTCACGGTGGGGACCTAAATTGAGGTCCCCACGGGTAAACAAGCTTATAAATCACACAGAATGAAGTTTTTTGAAAATGTAAAAATGCAAAAAGTTTCCTGTAAGGGGTAGGTTTAGGTGTAGGGTTGGTGTAGGGCAATAAATATACGGTCTGTACAGTAGAAAAACCATTACGCCTATGGAGAGTCCCCACAAGGATAGCAAACCAGACATGTGTGTGTCTGTGTGTGTGTGTGTGTGTGTGTGTGTGTGTGTGTGTGTGTGTGTGTGGGTGGGTGTAAGCAATAAGGTATGAGAGGCCGTGCTGTATCATGAAGTCATGGCTGAAGGGCGCTCTTCAGAATCTGGGCAGAAGCAATAGGTCATCTGGGTTCTTTACACATAAAGTTTTTGAATAGTATGAATTCCGACATACTACTCTTTTGGCGTACTGTTTTTTATAGTAGGAAAGTATTGGATTCGGACATGGTTGAAGTGTGGAATGTTGAACACTTCATGCACTCAACTGTTGCAGCGTTAATTACGTAGCGGAAGGGGAGGGCTATCAGATTTGATTATGAATGACAAAATAACCTTATATAATTCATACACAACATGGATGAATAAAAAGGGCCAGATTTACTAAATAGGGCAAATTAGCGTTAGAGTGCAGTTCCATAAAAGTCCAGATGGGAGGGGAAAATTCTGCGTGTGATTTACTGACAACGCGCACATTAAAGAACACTCAACCAGATCATTTCCATCATGACCAGCGCAATCTACCAAGAGCAGCGCAAATTACCGCCTGCTTTAAGACATGCTTTTTTTGGGCGTTAAATAATGGCACAAATACCAGTAATTTGACAAGTGAAAACGTTAGTAAACTGCGTTGCGTGATTCATTTTAATACTCCCATAATTTTTGCGTCTGAAAGGGAAACAACTAAAAATGCATATTCAATAAGGTCAGGCGCAAAAATAACTGTGTCCACGCCTTCTCAACGCAAATTCTTCACTGCTCATCTTTAGTAAATCCATACAGTACTATTTTAATGCCACAACAAGGTTTGCGCTGGCAAAAGCTGTTAGTAAATCTAGCCCATAGTGTATTAAGTACATAGTGTAGTTCATCATTTAATATGCAACTTAAGTTCTCTTTTGCATCTTATTGTGCTTAAACGGTTAAACAATACACACAATGTTATGTCAAAAACACACAAAAGTCACATAGACACAATCTGTTATGTCAGTGAATATACATGTACATTAGATCAGTGTATTAAAGTGACAGCAGCGTAATATAGCTACTGTGGCTGCTGTTAATATGACTCAAACAACAAAATAAAAACAGAAAAGCAGCTTAAGAAGAATAAATTTGGCAGACTGTGTACTGCTCATTCAGGGGAGGAGCTAAGCTAATAGGGCTGATTCTATTGCCAGTCATGGTCAATTTGGAGTACATTCCTCAACAGCTCATTTTGAAACTCTGTTTCTGTTATTCAAGAATTTTTTCAAGAATTGCATTGAGGAACATAATGACAAACTTCTTGGAATGTATTGTCAATCTGACCCCAGATTTTTATAGCAAATCAATGGTTGATTCATTTCTGGTTAAATGTTAAATTAATTATTGATGTATAACAATGAGAGACTGAATGAAATAAATGATTCCTATCTAAAGAATGGGTAACACTTTAGTATAGGGGCCAGTTCTCACTATTAAGTAGTTGTTTATTAGCATGCCTGTTATTAACATATTGGCTGTTCATTACTATTTAAAATGCACATATTCTGCATGACCATATTCTACATCCCTAATCTTACCCAATACCTAAACTTAACAACTACCTTACTAAATATTAATAAGCAGAATTAAGAGTTTATTGAGGCAAAATTCGTAGTTAATGGTTTGTTAATAGCGAGAAGAATTGGGCCTTAAAATAAAGTGTAACCAAAGAATGTGCTAATGCAGTGATTTAGAGGTTAAGTACTTTCTGCTCCACTAGTGGCAGTAAACGAAACTTCGAAACTGGCAGTTTATGAGGAAATATTCTAGGTTCTTCATATTTTTCCTTTCTCTAAAAGAAACATTTCACACAAACATGTTTTCATTTTTCTTAATTACCTTCCTTCCTGTTAGTCTTTTCCTTCAACTAACATAAGCCAATTCCTAATGACATTGTTCACCAACGAGCAAGTATTAGCAGTGCATGTTATGAATTTTTGAAATATTTGAATATGATAATATCAACTTTAAGCTGACATGCTCTTGTAAGTTAACTATCAATCTGACTTGAAGCTCTTTATATCCTTTCTGTCAGGTTCCATTCTATAAAAAATGTTGTCATTGAGTGACAGTAATAAGTGCAAGTGCTTGGCAAGAGCATATTTATAGATAAATACTCCTACAGGCAGAGCAGTTTTTTGATAGCGCCACAATGTTATACACACTTTAACACTTCAAAATGTAAATGCTTTTCCTCTGAGGCATTGAGAACTATTGCATAATGTTAACCAATAACCAAATAGCTATATAGGTACTGTTTATTTGTTTTAATTTGCATTTTGTCTCACTCCATTCTATGCAACATTCACTTTCATGATCCAATCAGTTCCCCATAGATAAAACCTTTTCTTGTTGAATATCCTGTAGCACTTGTAAATGAGTCACATTATAAAAGGATAATTGGCAGTAAATGACCATTCACATTGACTTTAAGTAGTTTGTCAAAACAAGTTAATTTATTTGAATCTGTAGGAGCACTTTATTGAAGTGATTTATGATATGATGATTTTAAGCAATGATTTCCTGTTTCCAATGGCAACTAAAAAGCCATCAGTCATGGTATAGGTAAGCTTAGGAGGGCTTCTTGCAAGAGACAGGAAGTGGTAACTCCTTAGACTTCCTGTGGTTCTGTACATCAACGAAGCTCTGTAAAAACTACTTTGGTTGCACTAGATATTTTGCTATAGTTTACGCAAACATATTATCATCTCATTCATAGGTTTTCATACTCAATGTTTACCACATTCATTTTTTGTATGTTTGCATATATACTAAAATGTACACTATTGATGTATTGGAAGCATATAAAACGTAAAAGTATGTACATAAACACTAACAATTCTCATAACTGTTATATTTTTATTATACATATATATTTACATTTTTAGTATTTTATAGATATTGAGTCCCTTATACCACCCCTACTTTAAAACTTTATTTTAAAGTTAATATATAACTGCAGCTGTATAATAGAAACATATGGGGGGAAAAATCAGGCTGCAAACCTATGTGTAATGGCAAGAAAAGAGGCAAGAAAAGATCTTCGGTGCAAACAGCATAACAATGACCTTTCATTGCCCTACTTGTTACACACCCAGTTATTATGCAAAATTAGGTAAAAAAAAAAAAAATTGATCACAATTTTCTGTTATAGACTGTAGAATGTACTACCTGAAAGGGAACCACATCACAAACATACCAATAATGTGGTTCATTTTTGATTGAGCTCATAATAGGAGGAGCACAGAAGAACGTTAAAAAGCACTGAACAATCTAACATTTCCATCTTGATCACTGTAGGATTTATGATGCAAAGAATGTAATGTAAATGTAAATGTCATTTTTTTTTAGAAAGATTTAAAAATCTGCATACTGTGTCTTTCTGAAAGCTAATTTAGGCCTTCGTTAGACTCATAATCTGAATGTTCTGACTGTGCTGCTGTTCAATCATTATCCACAAGGAGGTGCCCCTGAGTTCATTTGAACTCATTGTCCTACAGTGTTGCCAATTCATTTTCAGAGGAAGTTGCTAAAGGCAGGCTGATTTGTTGCTAAAAGTTGTTAAATGACATTGAGATGTAATTACACAGTGTCGTCATTATGTAACAACAACATAAAATTGTGCCATTGCTTATAATAGCCGACACAGTGAGATTACTCAAAGTGATTGGCCATCTAGTGAAAAATGAGATTTGAAACATGCCAATTTAGACTTGTTCGTAAAAGTAATATAAACATATTGTTTGTAGTAGTATAAACACAACATTGAATTATTGAACAGTTACATGTTCTTAAACAATTACATTTAATTTATATTCATAATAAATAGTAAAACTACACATTCTGAACAATTATAGTTTTAAGTAGTATATTGGTAGTTAGTTAATGTACTATATAACGGTTTGTAAAAACAGGGCACATTTACCATGTCAATATGAAAGAATTTTCTATATTGATTTTCACTGTTCTATTTTCAGTTATGCTTTGCATTTTGTTGTGTTATAGCAAATGTCTGTAAACTTAAAAGATAATGTCCTGGCAGAAATTTTTTCTACACATTTTTTTTTCCTTACAGTGTACCTAACTGATCAACATTTACAGGTACAGGCTAAAAACCAGGTGTATCATAAATGAACAATTATTATTGAAGAATTGCAACTATAGCAAAGTAATTAGTTGTGTGTTCTGCTAGGTACACCTCTCCAAACTCTCTCCAGAATGATGTGCTACTTGGCTGCATGGCAAGCTGGTCAATGGTTTCCTCTTTTTGTGTAATTTAGAGGGAAAATATGTGTCTTTTTATTGTTTGTGTCACTTTTTAAAAGTTGCTAAAAGTTGCCAAATAAATTTAAAAAATAGCTAAATTAGTTGTTAGGTGCTAAAATATTTCTAGGGTAGTCTGAAAAGTTGCCAAATAGCAACAAAATTGCTAAATTGGCAACACTGCTTAATCCCATTTCTCTCCAACATTTGCATGAAGGTTCAACCAAGCTGAAACCACTACAGACACACTAGATGACATTTGACACAGTCAGTGACAAATGACGACAAACTAAGGAGAACAACCAGCAGAAACAGACACAAACCCGACTAACAAATAAAAAGAATTGCTGAGAAACAACAGAGGTGAAAAGCACCTATGATTCAAGGATTTGAAGGATACAAGTTAAAAAGTGCAAGAAAAGAGAAACAGAAATGGTAAGAGATCTCTTGGAAGAACTTACAGCTTACAACACAATTCCATTTCACTTTTTCGAACACACTTACACACACTAATGCACAACTCTCATTTTGTGTTAAATTTAATGCAAATATGCTTTTAAATATGCATTTTCTGATAAAAGACGTTTAACAATGAACAACTCTGTCTTCCAGATCATCCTTGCCACTACTCTGGTATTGATGTGTGTCACTGTCAGCGGCACCACATATGGTGAGCATTAACTGTTGCCCTATAGACTGACTGATGTGATGACAGTAATATATTCTTAAATGTGATGTTTGGAATGTATTATGTTATATTTGTTAAATGCAGTGTCATGGCATATACACCATATTGCCAGAAGTATTGGGTCGCCCCCTTCTAATGAACAGGTTTGACTACTTTAGTAATTTCTATGAGTACAAATCTTAATGTTTAAGCATATAATGATATTCTAGTGAATTGTGTGCTTCTAATATTATAGCAACAGTTTGGACAGGACCCTTTTCTATTCTAACATGACAATGCCTCTGTGTATAAGGCAAGGTTCAAAAAGAAAATGATTGATTCAGTCAGTGTGGAAGAACTTGACTGGTCTGCATAAAACCAAGTCCTAATCCCAGTTTAACACCTCTGGTGTGACTGTAAATGCAGACCTTGAGCCAAAAACTCATCACCAAACACCAATGACTTGTACATATGGGTACAGTCATTTTAGACACTTCCAAAACTGTTGCAACAGAGATGGAAATACAATTTTTAAATACATGAATTATGTTCCCATCGTTGTTGCCACAGATTTGGAAGTGCATTTTTCTGTTCTAAAGAAGGGGGTGTCCCAATACTTTTGTCTATATAGTGTATGTACAAGTCATTGGTGTTTGGTGATGAGTTTTTGGCTCAAGGTCTGCATTTACAGTCACACCAGAGGTGTTAAACTGGGATTAGGACTTGGTTTTATGCAGACCAGTCAAGTTCTTCCACACTGACTGAATCAATCATTTTCTTTTTGAACCTTGCCTTATACACAGAGGCATTGTCATGTTAGAATAGAAAAGGGTCCTGTCCAAACTGTTGCTATAATATTAAAAGCACACAATTCCCTAGAATATCATTATCTGCTTAAACATTAAGATTTGTACTCATAGAAATTACTAAAGTAGTCAAACCTGTTCATTAGAAGGGGGCGACCCAATACTTTTGGCAATATAGTGTATGTAGCAGAAAACACAGAGGGTTTTGCCAGTATTGTTACTTACCTGACCCGTTTTGCTGTTTGCTGCAGTGAAAAAAAACACACAATCACCAACATATAATAGATCAATATAAAATTATTATATATCATAATTTTATTCATAATATAGTACATGCTGGTAAATGTTTGCTTTTATTTATATTCTAAATAACTGAATCTAGATGACGAACCTTTGACTTAATGTCCAAAAGCAGAAGCAGCCAAAGTAAAACCTTCGCTGCATTACACTACTGGGTGTGGTGCATGGTTACTATCAAATCTAAAACACACACAAAAAAAAATTAAAATAAAAATACAAAATCATGAGGTTTCACCATTTACAGAATCACACAAAGTTGAAATTTGTTCTTAATTCTTAATAGCTTAAATAACAGCTTCAATCCCACTGAAAAAAAGTGATACTTTTTCATGATCATGTGAAAATTCTGCTTATGGTCTTAAACAGATTTCTTTAGTAGATAATGTCAATGCAGATATCTAAAGACCTGACATACTAAAAATTCCCTCTTTACTTTTTTGTGGTCCATTAATTTATTGGTTTTTCATCATTCTTTTAGAGTCTGAGGCGTACTGTATTCCACTTATCAAAGTGCCACGAAACACAGTGTTTATAGCTCCTGTTACAACCGAGTTGAAGATAAACTGTACTGTAAGTCTACGTGGATGTCACAGGAGCCCAAGAGTTTCATGGTGCAAACTCTATGGAAATGACTGTAAAGCTTTAAATTACTCAAATCACATAAGAACTGAGTGGAAGAACATCACAGAACATGAAGTTATGGCTTTCCTGATTTTCCTGTACATCTTAATTGAGGATGCAGGTCTCTACAGATGTAAAGAAGGTGACACATCTGTAAGCCATACTATTAATGTCACTGTGAGAGGTAAGAGACATTATCTTTTGATTCACTGATGGAATGTAAATATTCACATATTTTGTTAAATGTAAATAATGACACTAAGACATTTTATTATATTTCAATTTAGTAGATAAGGAAGATAAGGTTTTACACAATCAAAGCAACTCAAGTAAAGGAATGACCATTACTATCTTCATTTGTTCAGTACCTATAATGACAACAACTATTGAATATAATTTTATTTAATTCCTTTAATATTAGGTGATCTGAATTCAGGTGCAAAGGATGATATGCAGTGGCTCTGGCCATATGTGTACATCTGCAGTGGAATAGCAGGGCCGGTGGTCATGACTGTATCATCTCTTTATATCATTAGAAGCCAAAGTGAGTGATTTGAGTGTTTAAACTACACATCACAGTTGCTTTAAAATGATACTAGTTTTATGTTTCCCCGCATAATCCTATGAAATATTTTAGGGAGAAAATCTGCAAGAAAAGATATGGCAAATAAAAATCAGGTATCTTTTGTTTTAAATATGTCTGTGGAACTGTTTATCATATCTGTTTAAAAAAAAAAATTTTTTTAAATCCTGTTTTCACTTCTACAGCACAAGGAAACAGAAAAAAAAACCCTGCTGCTTCATCCCGATCTCTATCTGAACTCAGACGTGCTGACCTCTGTTGTATACCGTGTTTAAGAAACTATATACTCAAAAAAAAGTACAAAGCTGTCACTGGGGTGGTGCCCTAAAATACAAAGGCTAAAATGTATATATTTGAACCCCCTAAATGGAACATATACTTTAAAGGTACACATTAAACATTAGTGCCTTAAGTGTACATATTATACCTTTATAAAGGGTACCACCCCAGTTTTGTACCAGTGTACCTATGTACTGATGCAGAGCAGTATCAGAAAAACAGAATGTTCTTTTATATGCTTCTGAATCATCTGGCAATGCTAAGATTTTTTTTTATTTTTTTCAGTTGTTAATGATTAAGTGACTAGAATACTACTTTAGTTCATATATTGCAGTTCAGATTACTTTGTAGTAATATGACCAACTGTAGACATTATTACACCACATTAAGGTTCAGAAATGTTGTGTTGTTGTATTTGTGAATTGCTGATTGTTAAAACATTTTCTTTAATAAATTCCTTATAAAACATCTATAAAATATTCTAGCCTTTTTGTTTTTAGATTGATAAGATATCTGATAAACCCACTATCCACAAAAAAGATACAGCATATATCACAGGATAGATTGGCAAAACAATGAGTTCAGAAAGAGATATAAAGATATGTAACTGATAAGGAATTATTAGTTATATATTTTCTACAGTTTAACATGTTATTAACTTTGCTGTAGACCTCCAACCAATCTTCTTGAGCCCGAAAACTCATGTTGCATGTTTACTTTATTATTTGAGAGATTTAAGAGAACTTTATACAAAACACATAAAACACAAAGAGGTGTGAAGGGGAATGGAAATACCTCATTTCAGAATGACGCAGGTGGGCTACATGTTTTAAGCTATGAGTGCACTTCCCTCTAGTGGGAAAATGTCTGTAATACTTTGATCACTATTCAAACATCAAGAAAAAAAACTTGTCACCAAAGGCCAAATAGGTGCTCATATCTAAAAGAGTGTTTCCCCTGATAAAACTTTGTTATTTTTATTACACACATCAAAACATCAGTAAACCTAAAAATAACACTGTCTGGTTATTGACTTTTCTATGGTTACACAATGTCAGCTTTCAGATAAGTCTGCTTAGGTTAAGGTCACTTTAAAGAGTATGATTCAGTACAGTGTGGCTAAGAAAATAATGCTTTACTAAAATGTACAGTCTATAATAAATAAGGCATTTAGTGTTGAAAGTGTTGTGATTAAATGTTTTTTATACTGTTACACTGAATATCAGTTATATTAGAAGATGTTGACTCAGATTCGTCTGTGATTCAGACAGAGGGAATACTGTTGTTTGGTCAGGGTGAAGATCTGAACATAGCAGCATTTCCTTTCATTTCAGTCAGCCTGAAGAAAGAAAAAAAGTAAAAAGAAATGTGTTAATGTACTAGAATTACACGGCAAAAGCTTTGCTCAACAACAAGTGTTCTAACTAATTCTCCAGTTCCTACAGCTAATGTTATACTTAATGTGCTTCATCTTGAGTTGATACAGGGCTGGCTTGAATGATGAACAATGTTTGTTTAATGTGCCTTTATTATTTCAGTTGAGGCTTTTTCCTGTCTCTCATGAGATTACATCAATACTGAAAAGGAATTAAAAATAAACTACTTTTACAGCTTAAAACTGCTGCCTGGGTCACTCATACAATGCAGTACATCATGTCTCCATCATATAAGTCTTACAATCATGGGTAACTTGGAAGTTAGTTTTCTTTTATCATAATATCACAGTTTTTTAACATGATGGTGAATTTAAATAATTTCACTCATTTTGTTCCGGCAGATTTGACCATGTCCCATGTCTCCACGGTGCTTCCAATATGAAATCTGGATTATTTTCTCTCTATGAAAATATTGTTTAAAGTGAAAAAAAGAAACTTTGTTTTCAGTTAGTCTTTTGTAATAAGCGATGCCTTTAACTGGGAACACTACAGCATAAACATGGGTATGTCTATTAATAGAGTATATTTCTGGTCTGTTATACAATTAAAATATTTCTTTAAATGATATTCATTTTTCTAAAGAGATCAAATTCTCGAATAAACAAGTTACTGCTAATAGTCGAGCTCAAACCAATTGAGCCAGAGGTTTACCGCTCACACACAAAGATCAGTGTTTTGACAAACACCACAGAGCCACAATGTTTCCACTGTTTACAGAATTCAATGTATGGACAGCTCTGCAAAGTACACTGGGTTAAAAAGGTTTTTACACACTTAAAATAGATTCCAACACTGAAAAAAAAATGTTTCAAAACAGGTGTAGAGACATTTATTGCCTTAATGCCCCTAGTGAGTAAGTCAAAGGTGACAGTGGCAATGAAAAAGCTCAATAAAGATGTTTACATGAAGAAGGAGAAAAATCTCGGGAAGAACCAGGCTCAACTGGAGGGAGGAGCTCATCCTCCTCTGGAAGCTTCAGACAAATGTGACACTCAACATTTAGAGCTTTGGGCCAAATGGAAAGTAGCATTCAGTTCTGAAGGCCCAAATAACTTTCTTTATAACTTTCATTACAGGTCTTATTGTGTATGATTCATCTGAGCTTGTAATTGAAAAGAAAAATAAGTTTCTTATTTTCTTTATAATCTTTATATCATCAAAATACTCTGTAGACATCACTCTCACTCCATTCTGATATTTAACACCCACTTTTTATTATTTAATCAAGTCGTAATGAATAAAATAATGTCCCTTCCATTTATTTCCTGTTTAACTCATAAATAATTCCCATCATGGAAGTAAAATGAGTTGTAATGGCAGTTCACATTGACTTTGTGTTCATTACACGTCGTTCTTCCCTTGAGTCTGTAGAAGCACTTTAAATATTAAACGGTCATGGTATAAGATGGGCTTCTTGCAAGAGACAGGAAGTGGTAACACCTTAGATTTCCTGTGGTTCTGTACATAAACAGGGCTCTGTAAAAACATACTTCACCCTTGGCTTTGGTTTCACTATAATCTTTGATATTATATTCTTTTTTTTAACGTTTTATCTGTCAACAAAACATATTTTAGTGCAACTTTCTGATGCAGTAAGATTCAAACCAGAAATCACAACCGAGCAGAGGAAATTTAGAACCACCTCACTGATTGTAAGTCATGCGTTTAGTGTAGTAATGCGCAATAAGAGAATGACTCAATGAACACAACCTGAGCAGAATGATTTGACTTCCCCTATGACTGGCCCGAGGCACTTTTTCACTCCCCAAGGCCTCTTGTGTGAATTTAGCTGCTTTGGTTTAAATTTAAAATGAATATGAAATGTTTTTTTCCCTTCGACCCTCTCGGTGACCTGCAGATTCTAGGAAAGGAAAATTGAAGAGAATGAAGCAGGAAGGAAGACTTGGATAAAAAAGATTTAGTGAGTCATTCTGGCGTCTTTCTCTCTATTTCCGGCTATACATTTCTCCAGTAGCTGTTTTAATCATCTCCTCTGTAAAAGGTTTCTGGGGTATTTATTTACAACAGGGCAGTCTTTAACTTAATTAACTTTAACTTAATAGGGTGAAACACAATATATCACATCTAAATCTAAATTTAATCTAAAAATCTTATATTATATTATATTATATTATATTATATTATATTATACTATTTCCATATGGAAATGTAATATGACGTATTGGCCTATATCAAGAGTGAAATTACCATATATGTAACATAAGGCAATATATCATTTTCATACACACTGGCATTCACTATAATTTAGTTTATAAAATACATAAAATCTCCATAGCAAATTTGTATATGTACATATGTTAATTATATCTATATGATGATTTTTTTTGGTTTTATATGTAACAACCACATGTTTTATTTTATATATGTAACTTCATTAGAACAACGTATAAAAATCTGTATGTTTATATGTTTTTGTAATACATTTTTTAAATACATGTATATCTTTTATATTTTATATTTACATGACAGGTTTACACATATATAAATGGTAACACTTTAGTATAGGGACCAATTCTCACTATTAATTAGTTGCTTATTAGCATAATAACATATTGGCTGTTTATTAGTACTTATAAAGCACATATTCTGCATGATCATATTCTACATCTCTAATCCTACTGAATACCTAAACTTAACTACCTTACTAACTAATAAGCAGATAAGCAAATTAGGAGTTTATTGAGGCAAAAGTCATAGTTAATGGTTTGTTAATGGCGAGAATTGGACCTTAAAATAAAGTGTGACCACATAAACATATATCTAGTCCTTACAAATATGTAAGTTAATATATAAAATTGTTTACATTTCTAATAGGCTTCAAATATGTTTTTACTTCATATGACAGTATATTTCATATGTGGAAATCTAATATGTATATACATATTACATTTGCATATGGGTTATATAGATATTTTTTGAATATATACTTCTGTCCCTCAACAATAAATGAAAAGCTTGATTTTAATTCCAGCACAGTAATGTGCCTGCGATCATCCAAATTCTGAACTTGCTGCGTCATTAGTGTCAAAAGCCATGAGTTTAAAAAACAAAAATTTACAGCTTTATCCAAAGTAAACACTTTCTTCTTCCAGTGCTTATTCTTGCACACAAACTTCTACATTCTTATATGTGTGCACCCTTATACTGAAAAAATAAAGGCATGGATCCAACAGCCATTATTTTAAATTTTATACAACCATTATTTAATAACTACTTTGTGAATTACTATAAAAACTTGTGCATGCCCCGGGATTCAGCATTAAATTAATGTGAGACATGATATTAAAGTGGACAGACATTTCGTGGTTCTACTAACCATATCAGCAGGTGAAGTTAGCACCTCTTCAGGCAGATACACAGACATATGAGCAGCACAAGGGCCACACAGCTGGCTGAAATGAGAATGACATGGATGTTCCTGGCTGCAATAAAAAACACACATATATTAACTAAATAAATCAAATATTCACAACAGTCTAGGAAAAAAAAACAGAACATAACAGGACAAAAACATCAAGTTGAGTAAGTTTCACTCACATTTATTCAGAGACACATAGATGGCAGACTCAAGGCCTTGGTGACGAACTTCACACTTCACAAGTTCATTGTCCAGTAGCTCAGTCTGCATTTCAATGGAACTGACCACCATTGTGGTGCCATCCCCTAGCTGATAAAATGATGTGACAGCAGGGCCCAGTGTCTGATTATGACCCTCCACGTTCCAGGAGATCTCTGCTGCAGGACGTGACACGGCTGAGCAGTTCGCCTCAACAATGCCCTGCGATACGGTGATGTAACTGGCCTCAGGTTTGGGTAGGACTAGGAAAATGACATGAAGTTCATTACGTAATTATAAGACATTAACATTAAGCATGAAGATTTTTAAATATGACTGTAAATCGATTAAGCACTTAATTTGAATTAAATTTCATGATATGACACTTAAATAACTACATTAAATCACATTTCAGTGTATTTGTTGGAAAAAGCCCCCAAATTAACATAGCTAAAAGACACTGAAACACTGAATAAACATTATAAAATGTCTTAAATGACACCCACATATTTTCTGTACTTATTAACATTAATTTTCTGTAATGAATAAAATTAACATGTGAACATAAAATAGAATAAAAATATTTTTTTATTCTAATATTCTTTATTTAACAAATGGTTAGACTTTAGCTTAGGGACCAATTCTCACTATTAACTAGGTGCTTATTAGTATGCCCATTATTAACATATTGGCTGTTTATTAGTACTTATAAAGCACATATTCTGCATGACCATATTCTACATCCCTAATCCTACCCAATACCTAAACTTAATAACTACCTTACTAACTATTAATAAGCAACAAATTAGGAGTTAATGGTTTGTTAATGGCGAGAACTGGACCTTAAAATAAAGTGATCAAAACAAAACAAAACAAAAAAAAAACAAATAGAAATGAGAATAATAAAAAAAAAAAAACTAAAACAAAAAGGAAAACTGCAGAACATCAGAAAATAGAAAAGTAAACAATTTCAAATTATTAATAAATGCTATAATAATATTTCAGTGATGCTAAAATAACACTTTGGCCTACTGACAAGTGAGGCCCATATCTATATTTGTGACCCTGGACCACAAAACCAGTCTTAAGTCGCTGGGGTTTATTTTTTAGCAATAGCCAAAAATACATTGGATGGGTCAAAATTACTGATTTTTGTTTTATGTCAAAAATCATTAGTATATTAAGTAAAGATCATGTTCCATGAAGATTTTTTGTAAATTTCATACTGTAAATATATCAAAACATAATTTTTGATTAGTAATATGCATTGCTAAGAACTTAACTTGGACAACTTTAAAGGCGATTTTCTCAGTATTTTGATTTTTTTGCACCCTCAGATTCCAGATTTTCAAATAGTTGTATCTCGGCCAAATATTGTCCTATCCTAACAAACCATACATCAATGGAAAGCTTATTTATTCAGCTTTCAGATGATGTATAAATCTCAATTTTGAAAAATTGACACTTATGACTGGTTTTGTGGTCCAGGGTCACATTTAATTTGTTTTTGTTCCGTGTCAAAGTACATTTTTTTTTTTTATTTTGCAGATGCATTCAAACTTTTATTATCTTCTAATTCCATCAGCAACTGCAGTAAATTAACATGTTCAATTTACAGTCCTATTTTTAACATTTCAGTTCCTTTTTAAATCTTTAGACTTAAAATCCACAGAGATATCCTGTGTACTTTTGGTTGCTGAGATAATGTTTAGCTGGGAACCCTCACAACAGTCTAAGTGTGCCAAATATGTGAACTTTGTGTATGTCCATTACAAATACTGTATGGGTCATGTTCAACTTTTCTTTGTTGTATTGTAAGTGGTAGCTTCATTCAGAAGACAAAAGAAGGCACTTGTGTTGTTATGCTGATTACAAGCCGTCAGACGCTGGTCATGTCTGCGGCAGACTCCATCAAAGAGGGACTCTGTGACATAAGTCAGATAAAAGAGAAAGAGACAAACCATGACAAGATGGGGGGAGAGTGAGGCTCTGTCCACTTCTGTGGCTGTGTGAGCTTTTTGGTGACAACAGCCAGACTGTTTGGGGAATATCAACAGAGGGAAAGCAAACACAGTGGAGCTCTGTTCTAGAGGAACAGAGACGCAGTAATCGCACTGGCCCTCATCCCAATCTATCCTCTAAACTACAGTCACAGCCAAGCATTATAACCAGTGTCAGCTTTGACTGATTGTGCTTCCTCCCCAAGAAGAATTTACCTAGCAATGGATGGGAAGTTTTCGACAGAGTAAAAAATCTGGACTCTAATATCCCCACTGCAAAACAGTTGCATGACATAAAGAATGTAGCACATTTTGTTATCTCTATCTAATTTATTATGATACTGCACTGAAACTTATTTGAAACAGGAAATGCTAGTTATCGCTGTAGAAATCTAAATGCATTTTCAGAGTGAACGAGGAAGAAATCCATCAAATTAAAGTAACAGTTGACCCCAAAAATGAAATGCTGTCATTTACCCAATAGTACAATAAAAAAACCATCATATATGTGGTCCATGACTTCCGTCCTAGTTCTCTTTAGCGCTCACATCAAGAGAAAAGCAGTGTCCAGCCCTTCTTTTCAGCTAACTTTAAGAGGTTTGTTCACAAATTGGAAGGATCTGGCAAGTCACTGACTCAATTCAGTCACAGTGGTTCACAAGTTAAACAATGCTAATTTTGGTTAGTTTACAAAGCTATCATATGGCTTCTGAAGAATTGCGTCTTGCATGCTTTTTAAAACCTGAAGGTTTCAGTCTGTATTCACTGTGATAACATGGAAAGAGTGACTAACGCAGTATTTAGAATTTCTATTGTTATATTAAATCGAAGAAAGCAAGCCATGTGGATCTCAAAAGAGTAAATAAACTACATTTGACTTTTCTTTTGTTTGGGTAACTATTCCCTTAATTCTATTTTTTTTAGTTTTGTATGTTTTTACAAAACTTCCTTTTTAATTACAGCATTGTTTGGTATGTTTATAAGCTGTTTTCCTCACACACCATTGGCTGATAATAATATAGGTGATTTCAGGTTTTACCATCTTTGTAAGACCATTTGGTCACAACACTGTAGGCAAAACCTGAACGACACACACAGAAACACTTTCACTCTTTCTCACTCTCAGTGCATCTTTACACCCACTCCAACAAATACACCCACTCCAACATATATTTAGAGAACTTTGCATGACCCCAAAGAGAAACAAAGGGGATGTAAAATACCCAAACAATGCTAATGGAAAATGCACACTGATTTGCCGTTTGTTAACATATTATGCAAACGTGTGAAACGTTCCAAACCTACACGTGTGAGATTTTGTGAAAATTACACGTGAAGTTTATGTACCTTTAAGTTGTAGCAGATTAATTCTGTGGCAGTGCTATTTACTGTAGTAAGATACATGTGGGTATTATAAAACATCAAAGTTCATTTTAATTCAGCAGTTAGAAACATATATTAAAGGAGGGACATTCAAGCTTTTTATGAGTTGCATTCTCAATGTATCTTTTATTTTAACTAAATCATGACAAATAAATAAATAAATGTGTTCCATCATTGACCCTTATACAAAAATAAGAGAATTTCTTCCAGGGGTGCTCAATCCTGTCCCAAATAAATCACACTTGCACCAGATAATCAAGGTTTTGGGGTTCATTAAAAATTCTAGACAGGTGTGTTGGAGCATCCCTGATTTATGCCAAACACTTTAGAGACCATCCAAACACATATCCTTAAAGGGATAGTTCACCCAAAAATGATCATTAATTGCTCACCCTCATGTCATTCTAAACCCGTAAGACCTTCGTTCATCTTCGGAACACAAATTAAGATATTTTTGATGAAATCCGAGAGCTTTTTGACCCTGCATAGACAGCAACGCAACTTCCACGTTCAAGGCCCAGAAAGGTAGTAAAGACATCATTAAATTAGTCCATGTGACATCAGTGGTTCACAAGAGAGAGAATTTTCATTTTTGGGTGAACAATCCCTTTAATTTTAAAGCAAATAAACACGTCTGTAAGCTGTCATTACTGCCATTTGCACTTACCATAAACTGACAGACAAGCTGTCGCGCTCTTAATGCCATCTGGATACGTGTGGAACTCGCAGGTGTAACAGCCCTCATCCTCTGTCTGAGCCTGGTGTATAGAGAGCTTGGTTTGCCCAAGTGACGGATTTAGACTGATCCGATCCTTGAAAGGGGTCTCAATGATAGGTCTGTCATTCTTGACATAGGAAGCAACAGTGGTGGTGTCTCCTTGCTCAGCTGTTTTCTTCCATAAAACCTGCCGGACTCGCTTACTGAGAATAAACTTGCACGAAAGAGTAACAGGCTTTCCGCTCACAACTGTTTTATTGTCCATCATTTCCACCATTGCTGAAAGAAATACAAAAAGAAAATTGAAGAGATTTTACATGTTCTTTAACCATTAAGTATGCATCATGTCATCATTTACTTAGAATGTTGGTAAAAGTTTTGGTGACCATTGACGGTGACATTTCTCAAAATATCTTCTTTTTTATGTTCCACAGAATAAGGAAAGTCATACAGATTTGAAAAGACATGAAAGTGAGTAAATGATGACAGAATTTTCATTTTTGTGTGAACTATCCCTTTAAGACTATGTTTAGGTTAATATTTGCAAAATGCGTGACACTCTAAATTATCATACGTTCATTGCCTTCAGATGTAACCCACACTCACGCTGATAAAAAAATTACTTATCACAAACCCAGAGGCAGTTTTTATCTGATGCAGAGAATTGTGGTTTTCATGATAGCTTGTTGTCAGTTTTTTAAGTAAAAGAGGCCAGGCAGGAAGGTGGTTTTTCTCACCACTTCCTGCTGGGGCACTATTTATAACTAATCCTCAATGTTTTGTGAGCGTAATGTGATAACCACCCATAACAGCCATTCATCAAGAAACCATCTTAACGCACATCTAAAAAAAATAGCATTTCCTGTGATACACTTTTGCAGTCTCTTTGATGAGTAATATTTCCTTCTAAATTCATATTTTCAAATCATCAGTGGGAAAAAATATCAAGAGCACAGAAACATTTTTAGAAAGTGTGAAAGTGATTACCAAGCCTCACCCGTAAGTGAAAGACACGTCCTTCCTCTCTGCTGGCCGGTTGGGTACACATCAAAAAGACACTGGTAGCAGCCCTCGTTGGCTGGCGTGACTCTCCTGATGGTGATGACGCTGGTGTGAGCTTGTTGCCCTGCGGTTTGCTGCGAAAGCTCGACTCCATCCACTTGGGTGACATCGACATATTTATCAGGCTGATAGTGTAGTATAGTTTTATTTGTCATGTCCAGCCACAGTACTTGTTTTAAAACCTCTCCTGTCTCCAAGGTAATATTGCAGGCCAGCATGAAGGGAAGTCCAGCCATCGCCTGCAGATGAGATGGTGCAAGGACCTTACCTAGGACATATCGACAAAACAGATATGATTTAAAATGGTATCATTTTGTAAATATTACAATGATATGAAAGAGCACTTGGGTCAATAAGTAACAAGTAATTGTTTTGTCCTAGCTATTAATTTATTCAAAAATACATTTAAAATGCAATGAATGCATCCATCTCTTCTATGATAAGCATTTTTTAATTCTGAATTAAACTTAATTTTTTTATAGGGGCCATAAGGTATAAAATGTCAGAGTGAACGGTCCTGTACTTTTCATAATGAAGAAAAAAGCTGTTTTGGAATAATCTTTATTTATTTATTTATTTATTTATTTAATTAATTATTTTTATTTTTTATTTTTGTCTGCCTAACCAAAATCATGGCACAACAAACATGCAGGGAAAAAAGAGAGGAGAAAAAAAAAACATAAAACAGTAAATTTATGTCATAATGAGCTCTAGCAGATGTGGAAGCATATTTCCACCACCCAAAAAAAAAGTTGCTTCTTGATATTTGATAGTTGATATTTCACAATTCTGACTTTTTTTTCTTGCAAAGTGAACCTTTTTATTTTTTATTTTGTGGTGGAAAAATGCAAATTCTCACAAGAAAAAATGAATTCTCACAAGAAGAATCCTGACAGATTCTCACAGTTTATATCTCACAATTTTACTTTGTTTTTCTCAAAATTGCGGGAAAAAAACATACTTTTGTTATAATATTTAATGGTTACACTAATGATATCACTCAGTTTAACCTCTTCTTGAAAATGGCATAAAAGTTGATCAAAACTATATAAAACCAGCATGAACACAACAAAAACATTTCTAAGAACCATCTGGTACATGTATTTTAAGATATAGCCTTTCCTTTATCATGGTCACTCTTATATGTCATTGACCTACATTCTGTTCTAGATCTTCGATCTAACGCTCAAAAAGGAAACGGGCACCTTGTAGTCGAGAGAGCAACATCAGTGTCACCCAGACTTGCAGAGATATTGCTGACATAGATCCACACATCTTGACCTGCAAGATCATTTAATCAAAAAAATTGCCAAACAAATATCCAAGTTAGACAAATAGTGTTTTACCAAATGGATTTCCAGAATCCTGTCTCTGTATTAGTCATGTGCATTAAAGCAGACTCTACATAAAGAAGTTTCACAGTGGCATATTTTATTACAATGGGTAACCGAGGCAGTACTGCCCTAACGAGCACTGCTGCATTGTGTGAAATGTCTAAAAAATATACGGCACTAACAAAGTCAGAAAATTCAAGTTACTTACAGCCACAGATTTGTATACAGCAGACAGTCCACACGACATCAGTTCAGCTCCTCAACAGCCATTGCTTTGTAATAAAAAAATAAAAAAATAAATAAAATATTTTATTAATGATATTAATAAAATAAGATAACTTCAAACATCAAACAAATAAGTTGTTCTTCTGGTGTGCTATTTAAAGATACATTTTCTATTTGGTAGCATACAGCTCAAATTCATATCAGACTTCAAGGAAAATATTTGTCTGACAAGTATGGTCTGTTTTGCAATTTGAGGATTCAATGCACTATTTATGGCATTCTCAGTGGTAACGGTGCAATTCAGCATTTTTAGATTGTTTGAAAATGTGATTGTTATTTGCCAGTTTTATTTATGGCATGAAAAGTAAAATCTCAAACCACCTGCATCCTGCCGTGGTTTATTACCTTTCTGGCACTTTAACAACAATTTAGGCACCATCAAACTCCCACTTTATTGTCTAGACTAACATTAAGTTGAGGAAATCGCTTCCTTTTCCCTTTACACAAACTATATGATTACAGTCACTTGTGGCTTAACTCTGCCAGTAAATCCACAGAAAGAGTGGTTCTAGCAGATGATTTTTGGGCCACATGGCAAATACTTCCAGGCAGCCACAGGCCCCTGCTGACCTCAAATGAAAGATCATGGTTGGGCTTTTTTTTGTTGTTGTTGTCCAAAAGCCCCCAACCCCAGGGTTACATTTCATAATAATATTCATTAACCATTTTTAATGTGCTAAACAGATCTGTGCTTTACGTAAATTAAAAGTGTATTATAAAAATACATAAATAAACGTTTTATATTATGTGTAATCATTTGAATGGCAGTCTATTAATCATGATCTGTTAAACAATATAATACCTAATTATATTTGTTAATCTGTGATCTAGCTTAAAGTATAATTTTCTGAATATAAAGTCTTCGCAAAATATGTGATATAGACAATTTCACGCAAGATTAATGATTTCTAACTCCTTTGCTAGAATAGGAGAAAAAAAAATCACTCAAAGTTCCATAACTAACGTAATTTAGAGAGAGAATTAACAGAATGCATACATAGACACGAAACAACCTGTGTAACTCATGCATGCACATTTCAGGTCTACTTTAACTACTAATTTGAAATTAGTCGACTAGGAAAATTTAGATTATTATTTCTGAAACATAAGAAGAAGATTAAATGATTGCAAAAGCTTCAGCTCCTGCTTTGATTTTACCTTTATATAAAAAATAGTTTTAATATAATATGTAGAATAAACGACTCACCTTGCAACGCATGGCTGCGTTTATCCGTATCGTAAAAACACAAGCGTTGGCAAATCCAGTGGCTCTGCGTTATTCTGGCATGTGTGAGATTCGGGATACGAATGGAAGTGGAAGTGAGGAAGTTTGGGCATGCAGTCGTGGGAAGCATAGCAATCAGTGCCTAGTGAGGCCCAGTGACGTTCACTGTATGGAAGCGTGCGATTACTAGTCCGAGTAAACAGCGACATCTAGTGGTGTGAGCTTCCTGTATGCAATCTACAAAAGTTTTTTTTTATTGTTGTTGTTTTTTTTTTGTTTTGTTTTGTTTTTTTTGATAAAATGCCAGCCTGACCCAATTAAAAAATATATGCTTTGAGGAATATACCTTTTTAGAAATATACTTTGGTTATGTTTGGGCACAACAGGCTGAAAATCAAGTTAGCCATGCTGCTGAGAAAAAAACAAACAAACAGCCTAAACTGGTTGGCTGGTTTTAGCTGGTTTAAGCTGGAAGTAGCTGGTTTTAGATGGTCTCCCAGTTTGGCTAGGCTGGTCAAACTGGTCTTCTAGCCTGGCCAAGCTGGTTTTAGCTGCACACTAAAAAATAAAGGGAGTTTTCGCTGCAATGCCATAGAAAAACCATTTTGTGTTCCCCAAAGAACCTTTCAGTGAACAGTTATTAAAAGAGCCTTTTTTATTTTGTGTGAAGAACTTTTTAATATTCTAAAGAACTTTTTTCCACTATAAAGAACCTTTTTTTTCCAATGGTGGATGTTAAATGTTTCATGGAACCATACATGGCAGTAAAGAACCTTTATTTTTGAGAGTGTAGTTGTTCTTGTTCCAGCTGGTCTCCCAGCCTGACCAGCTAAACAAACGGTCAAAAAACCTCTAAAACTAGCCTGCCGAGTGCCGACCAACTATGACCAGGTTGGATGTCCAGCTAAAACCAGCCAACCAGCTTAGGCTGGTTTAACTATTTTTTTGTTTGTTTGTTTGTTTGTTTTTTTCAGCAGGAAGATGAGAGACTGAGAGCTAGCTAGTTTACGTATTTTGTTAATGGCATGCCGATTTTAATCACCGTCTGTACTGGGGGTTGTGTTCAAAGTGGGAAAAGCCAAGTAATACTGCATTGAGCCTTTAATATTATTTTTATTATTGTTATTATAGATCTCTGTGTGGAGCATACTGGCGGTTGTCAGACTACTTGTGTATACAAAAATCTCACTGGATTATAAATAATGTCAAAAGGAATGTTTGGAAATGTAAACTGATATTTTCTACTGACACAATACAGCAAAAGTTAGAGTTGCTCAGATACATCTGACTGTAACTACGCTTCAGTACGAAGTCATTATGAAACATTCCATTTAAGAAAATGTGTTCAAATTACTTTGTCAAGATGCACAGTTTTACCAATTTAGTTAAAGTAACGGCATTTTTTTACCCCCAAAATAAAAGCAATTGGAATAATTTGGGCTTTAGATGTTCTGTAAAGGTCAGATGACTTTGCCAAGACATCAGCTTCTTGCCCAAGGTAGGAGATCGTGGGACAAGATGGCCCCCTTTCAAAATTTTCAGTTTTTGTGCCATTACAACTACATTGTTAATTGTTTTCATTTGATTCCCATAATAATATGTTGGGTGGTGCATAATAATCATCTACATGCTAAACTCATATGTAAATGTGTTACAATTGATCAGTATATGGACACTGATCTCAAGAGGGGCGTCTTCCCCTATGTGCCTATAGGCTACAATAAACAGGAAAAGAGAAAAAAAAATAAAGAAAAATAAAACCAACAACAACAACAAAATGGTAAGAGATCATAATATAAAGAACTTACTAGCTTCACATAGATGAGTTTCTGCTTTGTGCTGTTGTTTTCCCTAGTGATGTCACATTTTGGAGAATGATGGCATTAAAAAGTAGAATTTGATTGTTTATTTACATATTTATTTATTAATTATCATTCCCATAAAAACATGTTTGAAATATTTAGAATAGGGAAAGAAAAAAAATCATATATTTGGGGGATTAAACTTATTAAAATTTTCAGGTTATTTTTAGTTAAGGTTACCTGTTAAATACCAAAAGTATACCTGACTCATAGCTTGTCTTAGGCTGACCTAATATGTGATCCTAGACCACAAAACCAGTCATAAGGGTCAATTTTTTGAAATTGAGATTTATACATCATCTGAAAGCTGAATAAATAAGCTTTCCATTGATGTATGGTTTGTTAGGACAATGTTTGGCCGAGATACAACTATTCGAAAATCTGAGGGTGCAAAAAAATCAAAATATTGAGAAAATCACCTTTAAATTTGTCCAAATGAAGTTGTTAGCAATGCATATTACTAATCAAAAATTAAGTTTTGATATATTTACGGTAGGAAATTTACAAAATATCTTCATGCAACATGATCTTTACTTAATATTCTAATTATTTTTGGCATAAATGAAAAATCGATCATTTTGACCAATACAATGTATTTTTGGCTATTGCTACAAATATACCTGTGCTACTTATGACTGGTTTTGTGGTCCAAAGTCACATATATCATCCAATACCAACAAAAGACACAAAAATGGCTGTACTCTGACTAATTTGATTATTATTTTCAGACAGAGAGAGAAAGCTGAGAATTCATAGTCATATTATGCCATACGAATATACATATTTAAATGTCATCGGTTTGTTCATTGTTGCACAAAATGAAGGCCTAAACAATAATTTGGTCACATGGAACATCTTAAAAACTATCAACAATAGGCCAAAACTAAATTCAGCTAATGAACTAAAAAGAAAAAAAAGAAAAGAAAAGAAAAGGAATGAAAAAAAAGAAAGATATACAATCTAAAAGCAATAGGATCCCAAACAAATTTTACAAAATATGCTAAAATGCTAAAAGTTATTATGCTGTGATTTCCTGTTGAACCATTAGAGGGCGCCCGTGTTTTTCAGCACATATATAAGATGCTCAATCCACGCGCCGGCCTTTTCAGCTGAGTCCACGATCAGGTCACAGCCAGCGCTGTTCGCCTCCTGACACCCCCAAACACAATCCAACAAAATGATCATCTACAAGGATATCATCACCGGTAAGAATAGTGTCTAACACAACGTTGCAGTCTAGATTGTTACGTTTTGACCAATATTTTTGGTGTCAGATGTTGTTAAATTGTTTAAAAGGGCCGGTGGTCTATCCCGACTCGCTGCGGCCTAACTTTCTTGAATACAGTTAGCATAGTGGCTAACCAAGCTACAAAATCGTGTAGGCGCGCGTTTCATTGAGTTCTTAAATAACTTTTTTTGTAAACCTTACCACTGCGAATTATTTTACCCCAAAACTACTTTAGCATATGAAAGTGTTTGGTTATATTCAAGCAAATCTTGCGGTAAATGGGAGTGTTAGCAGCTGAGTTAAAACGCCGGTCCGCCGGTTTGGTGCTCGGTAGAAGTTGTGCTGTTAGTTGTCTTAACACCCATACTCTTACAAATTACTGTTTGTGTTAAAAAATACATGTATATGTTTTTGTTAACTTTTGAATTTGACGACAGAAATGGGCGATGTTGAAAACGCAGCTAACGTTAGGTTTTTTTTTTTTTTTTTTTTTTTTTTTTTTTTAAATGTCACAAATCATCGAGAGATGATGAAATAAGCGCTAAACAGGGCGTGTTACTAGTCGGGCCAGTTCACTTTACTCTTTACTTAGCTTTTCTCAGGACTTTTAAATGTAGAGTTAGTCTATTATATTTAACATGAATTTCGCGTGAGTTAATGTCCATTCATTATCTGGAGCGTTGATGGGTTTTGATAACACATTCTGTTTATTTATTTTGCTTTGAAAACATTCCAGTAAACACTGCTGACAGGGATTAGCAGTGAAAAGGCGAGAAAATCGTAAAAAAAAAAAAAAAAAAGGGACAAAAAAAACGGTAAAGATGTGATTAAGTAACTTACTTAGAGACAAAACGTCCAGTACATTGTTCATTGGATGTTAATTAACCCCTGTGCTGAAAACCCTAAAAAAAAAAAAAAAAAAAAAAGTACAATTACCTTTTTTGGGAAGTAGTTATACCCTGTGCTAGCAAAGTCAGTAAGTTTTAGGTTAATGTGATAACCCCCCCCCCCCCCCCCAAAAAAAAATCCTCTCAAAATAACCAGAGTACAACATGACGGTTACTGTGGTTTTCTGGAATTGCTAAATGTTGTCTTGTCTCAGTTTTATCTAATTTGCTTTCACAGGGGATGAGATGTTCTCTGACATCTACAAAATCAAAGAGTCTGAGAATGGAATGATGATTGAAGTTGAGGGAAAGGTATGTGTGTTTTTTAACTGAATGGCTTTTTAAAAATAGATTTTACAAGCAAAGGCCCTCTAATGGACGTACAATGATGACAATCTTAGGACACCTTTGTAGGCAATGACCAGTGAAAACAACCATATTCTGAGTACGTGTTTAATGGGCTACAAAGCTGATTGGATAACTAAAATTAGTCTGTAAACATTATTCTAATCAGTTCTGCAGGTATTGACATTAGTTGTACAATTGCCAATCAATATGTTAGTACTGAAGTTTTTACCTTGTGTGATATCAGCTACAGTCTTTGCCTCTGTTTTGCAGATGATCAGCAGGTCGGAGGGAGACATAGATGATGCACTGATTGGTGGCAATGCGTCAGCAGAAGTTCTGGATGAGGGCTGTGATTCTACCACTGTCAGCGGTGTAGATATTGTCCTCAACCACAAACTTCAGGAGACCTCCTATGACAAGAAGTCTTACACAGCCCACATCAAGGACTACATGAAGGCGTAAGTCATGGAATCATCATTGTGAATGTTGTACCTTGTAACAGGCTTGTTGTACTGTAAATATCATGGTGAATGTTAATTTTCCTATAGTATTATGACTTGAATTTTTGCATCTTTGACAGCTCAGAGTCTTGCATTGTGGCCACCTGGGTTTCAAAATGTTGAGATGCAAAATGAAATGTCCTTGCGCTTTCTGCCTGCCCTATGAGTGGCATGCAAGATTGAATTGTGGACTACAAAACTTTTAATTAAAATGGCTGTACTTGGTGGTTTGCAAACTAGATAAAACCTATATATTTTGTTAATAATTGCCTTTTTTATTATACAGAGTGAAAGCCAAGCTACAGGAATGTGCACCTGACAGGGTAGACCCCTTCATGGCTAACGCACCGGCTGAGGTCAAGAAAATTCTAGGCAACATCAAAAACTTTCAGGTGAGCTACTGTAACTGTGTCATTTATATATGCTCAAAAGTTTGGGATTGGTAAGATTCTTAAGTTTTTGTGAAGTCTCTTCAATCAAAAATGCAGTAATATTGTGAAATATTGCAGTTTAATACTTTTCTATTTGAATATAATGTTTATTCCTGTGAAGAATCCTTTGCAGAATATAGTTTAAAGGAGCAGCATTTAGTGCATCTTTTCTGAATGAAAATGTTGATTTCTTTTAAATCTCACTGATCCCAAATTTTGAACGGTAGTTAGAGTGAAAGCCCTCTAATGGACGTACAATGATGACAATCTTAGGACACCTTTGTAGGTTACGACCGATGAAAACAAACCATTTCTGAGTACGTATCTTTGATGGGCTACAGCAAACTGATTTCAGTCATTGCCATAAATTTATTTTAAAAAGTATAATCGCCCCAAACTTCAATTGATGTTTATTCCTATTGAAACTAAAGAGATTTTGCATCAGTTTGCAGTGATTTAAAGTCGGTTGGCTGACTAACTGGTTTCTCTCCACCTCCTACAGTTTTTCACTGGCGAATCCATGAATCCAGATGGCATGATTGGTCTCCTTGACTTCCGTGAGGATGGCGTCACACCATACATGCTTTTCTTTAAGGATGGTCTGGAGATTGAGAAATGCGTAAGTTTATGAAGTCATGTGTCTCTTTTAATAAGCGTTATATTTGCATAGAGCATGTATATTAAAGAATAGGATGCCCTGCTCAAATTGTTTACAAATAGGGTTTAGAAAGTCATGCTTGGTGTAGCATCCACTGATAGGCCTGTTGCCATAATTGGTGGCCTCTGGGTTTGCACAAGGATGCAACAGTAATATTCCTCATGATGTCTGGCCATCTGGAAGGTGGCTGGAAAGGACTGAATTGAGGAGAATAGGACAATTGCATTAGCTTTTGAAAGCATCTAAAAAAATTCAATGACATGATAAATGTTAGCTTGGTGTGCTGAATGAAGTGTTTTATGATATTAGCTTGAAACAAAACTGACTCTTGTGTTTTTCTTTCTCACCATAGTAAAATTCCCAAGCACCTACAAGTTACCCCTCCAATTCAGACCTCTGCTTGGTGGATTGGGCCTGTGGATTAAACCAGTCATTCCCCCTCATCCTTTCCATCAGGACCAGAGGCTCTTTTAACTTCACGAGGCCACTGTTTTCATTTCTTGACTGACTTATGCCCGTCTATGACGAGATGTGAACTGTCCTTTCATGAAATTAAAAACAGGAATTTTAGCAAGCCAAACTGCAATGTGACAAGGTTGTGGAAAAAGAAACCGTATTTTTGGGGTTCTTTTATTTCTTCGTCATCGAGGTGAAGTTGACTGCTGGCTTCTCATTTGCTGTGCATGTCAGCTTCTTGTTTCAGCATATGTACAGTTGTAATTTTCCCCGTTCCATATTGAATCACAGGATTGTATAG